>SMGT01002111.1:178661-194137 GCA_004794575.1 Lanistes nyassanus | reverse complement strand
GGGGGGGGGGAACCTCCTCATCCCATCGACTTAGTCACGCGCCCCCGCCCTCCCCACACGCGCGCGCACGCAGATCGCTCAGCACTGGCGCCATTATCACCACCATACAATAATTTATAAATGTTTCGCATCGCCCGAGAACTGCAGGTGGATTGTAATGGACCGGAAAACAGTCTTCTGATTGCATTACAGAAACATTTTCACAGGTATTACAGGAATCTCAAGGACGACAGCTTGCGACTGGGGAGGGATGCGAGCGTGGAGCCAGTCAGGTGGAACGAAGGTGTCGGCCTTGGGGGCGGGGAACGGGGCCAGAAGGAGGGGGTGGACGTGCCAAACTCTGGTAAACTATTAGATACTGCGCGTTGGACGGCTGCACTTTGTATTGGGTGCCCAATACTTCCGGCAAAAGCCGGACTCCAAATGTACTCGACTGTAGCAATGTACAAACTGCTGTGGCCGACATTCCCCCATCTTGCTAAATGAGGTGGAAATCCTGTCCTGTCAAGATGGGATGGAAAGAGCCACCTTTGCGAATTCGTTGGATTCTTTTTCAAAATTAGGATTGGTGAGAAAAATCGTATCTGTGGGCCCCGGTATACTTACTGTCCATTGTTTATATCAATAAATAATACTTTTATGCGCTCCATGTTGTTCTGTTGTAAGTGCTCCTATGTCTTAACTCGCCTTGCATTGCTACAAGGAACCCTGATCGAGTCTTGTCAACACCACAATATGTTTAGGTATAGCGCTACATGGGTATATGTTCCCATGTTTTACTGACGAATCTGTACCGCTGGGCTCTGAATGTTTGAAGACAGTCAGTACTCTGTCCTCAACGCTTGCCTTTTGTCACAAGCGGTTCGCAGCAGCAGAAAAGGTGAACTGGCATGACAAAATTTCATGGTCGGCATCGCATCGTGCTGCGATGAATATGCCTGACCTGGCCTAGACAATGGTTCACTCAGAAGATAAAGAGATATTACTGAGGATGGGAAGTGGTGTATTTTCTAGAATGAAGACATATTGCAGCTTTCACTGTGGTTTTATTGCTGGATATTTGATTTTGGATGTTTTGGTCGTTAGAACGAAAATTTTGACTTTCAGTAGGATGAAAATTGTGTCTGAAGGTTCGAGTGAGTGAGTGCGAAGGGGGGGGGGGCGGGGGNNGGGGTAGGGAGAGAATGCCGGCATGTGTTGTAAAGCCCTGTGCGGATGTGTGGGATTGTGATGGCTACTTGTATGGCGTTTTGTACGGGCTCCGTGTAGCGAGCAGCACCCTTTCTGGGTTTGCCGTTTATCGAGGTGCTCCACTGCAAACGTGCACTGCAGACCAATCCACTCAGAGCGGCTAGCAGGAAGTAGAGGGGCTACAAGCGATGCACTCGATGGCAACCAAACAGCTTCTTTGCTGGCCTCTGCTGGTTTGCACGGGCGTTCTTAGACAATATATATATATCGTTTGTTTCCCGTCACCTGATCGACCCTAAGATTTTCCGCCGACCCTAACAAAGTTTCCCCCGATGGAAAAAAAAAACCCCTTCCGCACCCGCGCACACACGCACGCACGCACTCACAAAATAAAATAAAAACATTTTAAAGCCGATCTGCCTACCCTATATTTTGGCCTATGTTACCTAAAACAATGTTGTGTTTGTGTGGAGGCGGGATTATTGCCAGTCTACACGTGAAGATGCGCCTAAAATACACTGGGCGAACGGAGCTCACGATCGCTGTGACCGCTCATGTCCGGAAAGGGCAGATACAAACGCTTTAGTGGCTCCCAACCCTGTAACATATGGGTCCTGTAGGTCTTGAACACCCAGCCAGTCGCCTTCAGCCGCTTAGTCTGCGATGCAAGCGACTGGTCTACTGACTATGTACACTCCGCATCAAGAACAAACACGGGCGTCCTTGGTCTGAACAGATACGATTCATGCTCCATCATAACAACCACCCCCACCCCAACCCAAGCTAAAAGCACACACTTTCTGAAATAAGTCATAATCAAATATTAAATTTAAATGATTACATTTTAGGTATTTTGATATAAAATAGATTCTTTTACTACCGTTAATTACACGTTACCCTGGTTTTTTTTAAAGAACAAGCACCCCTCCCCCCCAAAAAAAGAGGGAAAGAACGAAAAAGAAAAAACTGGGAAATCCCAACAGATTTTTTTTAGCTTAAACCATGCTCAGACTTTTTTCTTATTACAGAGAGGCTAGGTGGCGCTCTAAGAAGATGACGCACATATAGAGGAACTCTTCAGTCAATTATGCTTCGTGTCTGAGAAAAAAGTCAAAGCAGCGACGTCAAATTCAGTCCAAGAAACATTCCTATTTAAGTGCTAGCAAATTAGAGATACAGTCGAGATGCTTAAGCCTACCGGCGTCTGTGAATAGTTCTCTACAGTCACCTTGCCGACTCCATGCAGCAGCTGCCTTTAAAACCGTGTCTGTGAGCAACGTAGCAGAAATCTCCCTTTCCATCCTAAATAATAATAATAATAATAATAATAATGATGATGATGATGATAATAATAGGAGAGGCTCCTGGGGACCAGCCAGTCTGCTTACTTGGTTGCATAGACGTTCGTTTAGTGTTGGTGTCCAGATTCTGAGGAACTTAGGAAGCACTTGGTCTCAGAGGCTTTGGAATTCTTTTCTAACTCAGCTGTCAATATCCACTTCCACAGCCATACAGCAAGTTGGAGACGACTAGGGCTTTGTAGAGCTTGATCCTGGTGGGGAAGCTGATGCTGCTGTTCCTCGATAGTTTACTGAGATTTGACGGCACTTCTGTGGCAAGGGCTAGGCCAATCTTGAATTCTGTAGTCGATCTTCAATCTCGGGCCATAGACAAGACACAATGTAATGACTGTTCTAACGCCAGCGAGTGTCAAAATAAGTAGCAGATATAAACAAGCGGAAGTAAATTTTGATGACAAACGAAGCTAAAATTGTAGCCTTGTCATCAGTCTTCGTTCTGTTTTTTTTTTAAATATACGTGCAGAAATGCCTTTCCTCACTGATGCGTCATCGCCAGACCGTGGTGGAGGCAGTATAACAGATACGTAGAGGATAGTATGGAGGCTGATGATGGGGACTGAGGGAGGGTGCTACAGGGCTTGGTGGTGGCGAACAGGGAAATAAGAAAGAGTGGGTCGAGCGAGGTGGAGGAAGCCCATCACGTGACTAATAAGGGCCGGTCTCGGGGTCCCTCGGTACGGGACCAATTAACGGTACCTGGCGACAATGAAATTATCACGCAGTCTTTTTAGTGATTACAGCGCGGTACTGCACCAATTACAGAGTCTGGATCACAGACTTTCCAGAGAGGGGTTTGGGGTGTGTGTCATGATAAATCTGGGAGGAGGCTGTGTGTGTGTGTGTGTGTGTGTGTGTGTTCGAGAGAGTTAATGCGTAGATAATTATGATGATGTGTGTGTGTGCATGTATGTCGTGTGTATGTGTCGTATGTGTCTGTGTGCGTTCTCAGCAGAGATTCCCAAGCCTGTTCACAGTGTGAAAATGTTTTGAATCGCTCCGACATCGTATGACGGTTAATTAAGACAGCCTAAGGCACAAACAACGTTCGGGGGGGGGGGGGGTTCAGCGTGCCACACTTGTGTGAAATCGTCGCTAGGTGGAGGGACTCCCCCACTAAGCGAACTGAGGAAGGGCACCGACGCAGTTGCAAGGCCAAGCTGCTGGAGAGAGTATGATGGCGACACGTGGATGAGGCGTTTGCCCAAGGTGCGTCGAGTGCAAACGGTGCACACTAATTGTGGTCAAGCGTTTCGGCAGACGTGATATGTATGTGACGAAACCAGATCTCATAAGGGTGACGTGACGGACATGGCTGGGGAGGGAAAAAAAAAACTGTCAATGAGTTAGTGTGGAGATGCAATCAGGCAAACCTCGCTGCTGTTGTTGTTTTGTTGTTATTGTTGTTGTTGCTGCTGCTGTTGTTAAATTCTTTTTTACGCCAGGAAGTCTTAACCCCTATCATACCGCTCTCCTCATCTCTTCAAGCCTTCCGCCCTTCTTAACTCCCCCTGTTGATGGTGACAAGGCAGCTAGCGGGAAGGGGTTTTCTACGCCCTACGCACTTTACATTCCTGCTTTCCTGCTTGGCGAATAGATGCGGATAAAGGTGCAGACACCCTTAGCAAGGGTGTCAAAAGTGCGTGAAACAAAACTGAAATAATGAGAGAATAATATCTCACTTGAAGTGTTTAATGCCGGGACGTGTTTGGTGTCCCTAATTTCCTGCTGACACCACCACCACCACCACCACCACCACCACCCGCTTCCCCTGACAGTAAGGTCATTAAGGCCATGGACCCAATGGCGATCCTGCTGCCCTCCATGTTTTGCCCTCACCCCCTTCACCTGACCGCCACTTTTTACACTCCGTCACCTCGTATTTGGGGGGTGGCTCTCCACTCTCCCCTTTCATAACGACAGCTACTTGTACATCGTGAACAGTAGGGGAAGGTTGAGTATCGGAACGAACACAGACAAGAAACATCGCTAGACTGATACGCGGACGATGTGGCAGGGGAATGTTGTGTGTGTGCGTGCGTGCGCGCGCTAGTGGAAGGGGTGGGGGCTGGAGGGATGAAAGTTTTTGAGGATGGGGTGACCGGGTGGCTAGGTGCAAAGCAGAAGAAAACTGAACTAATTTTTGAGCACAAAAGCGGGCAGACATCTCTCCTGGCACCAGTGGAGTCGTGAAGGTGTGAGCATGAAACAAAGAAACGCTTTCTTTTAATCAGCCTGAGCGGGTGCGGTGTCTTACCAGGATGGATCGAATCGTGGTTCTCAAGGATATCCGCCACTCGTGTCTCTCTACCCCCCCCCCCCCACATATTGTTTCCATATGGGTATTTTTTGGGGTGGGGCTGCTGGTGGAAGCGGGGAACTTGAACGTTTTATTGACGTCAGGCAGCTGTCATTACACAATCAGCTTTAGTTTTTATTTGAGCCAGCCTCGTGTAAAAACCGCGTTTTAGTTTTTGTTAATTCTCTCTTTTTTGTCATCGTTGGAGAGCTTGAACGCGTGAGTAGATGTTCTACTGTCTTTGTTTTCTTTTAAGCATTTTTTGGTCACGTTTTATGGCTGAGAAAAAAAAGTTAAATCTTTTACGCTGCCAACATATCCCGGGAAGCAGCCAGCTTTACAAACAGGTGTCACACCCGCAAAAAAAGTGTTTTTGCTGAAGATGAGACTTGAACATAGATACTTTCTATTCCCATCCGCACTGTCGTGATGACAGATACTCAGCGACTGTGCCACCCAACTTCCTCGCTGAGGAGAGGAAGGGGTAGGGTAATCTAAAATCCTAGAGACAAGTAACATATAGCCCAGAAGAAGACAGTCAGCTGCTGTTGCTGCCGCTTTTGTCTTTGTTTGGTACCAGGCCGTTATGTGGCTGAAGTGACTGAAGCGTCATAATCAGCCATGACGTCAGCGCTAGGTGCTGCTGACCAGCCCTAGTCCTGCACGTGCGCAGGATTTGGCACAAGGTCTGGAATGAATGGCAGTTTCACGCACACTGCCTTGCACTTAAGTGCCGTGTCCTGCTTACGCGCTCTAAAGTACATGCCGACATGTGTGCATTAATTCTGAAAGTAGCAAGAGGCAGCATTCAAGCAGCCATTATGTCATCCTTTTGCTCTGCCCGCCTCCCTCCCTCCCTCCTCTCTGTTTCGTGCTCATTCCATCTTTCAGGCAGAGTGGGATGGAAGGAGAGGAATTCAGCTTGGCGTTACTTACAACTGGGTCTGATTACAATGGTAGGCAAGCTGACTACAGGCACCTTTACCCGGCAGCCGGAAAAAACCCTCATGTATCTCCTAGCGCATCTTATTCTCTTTTCTTTTAGGTCACTCGTCCTTTTTTCTGACCTTGCTTTAGGGTGCGAGGTTTCTCTTCCTGGAAAACGCCTCCCTCCATCCTCCTTTTTGTTATTCAGCCTGGTTTAGTTTTTATATATTTTAATTTTTTTCGTTCATCCGTCTGTCTTTTCATCTCAGCCACTTCTTTAATTGTCTGCATGACCAAAGATTGAGGATCCGCCTTTTCACATTCTCCTTTTTTCTTGTTCCTTCCTTTTCTTCCTTCTTGTATCTTTTTTGCGAAGACAAGACGAAAAAGAAAAAAAGTCACTGACCTTTGGCTCAGGGTGAAGAACAAAAAGAACAAGAACACGAGAAAGAGGAAATAGAGAAGAAGAAAGAAGAGAAGAGAGAGAAGAGAGAGGGGAGAGAGGATAAAAAGGAGAATCAGAAAGAGGAAGACAAGAACAGAAGAATGAAAAGAAGAAAGATCAGCAGCTGCGGGAGGAACAACAAGCGGAAAAGAAGAAAAGGAACAAAAAAGGGGGAGGATGAAGAGGATGAGCAACAGGAGGAGGAAGAGGAGAAATAGCAGCAGAAGGAAGGAAGGAAGGAAAGAAGGAAGGAAGGAAGGAGACGAGTTGTTTTGAGGGAAAAAGTTTTTTCGTCTACTGCGCTGTGCGAGCCAAGTGTTACGCTGTTACACAAAAATGCCATACCGCATGAAAGCAGTGCCGTTCTGTTTACATTTAAACAAGCAGGGATTTTCTGCAATCTAGATAAGACACCAGAACACTTGAGCGCCGTTCACCACCTGCCTACCAGTCGACGTCACAGCCGCTGCTGCCACCCCCCCCCCCACACACCACCCAGCCAGAATTGCCCTTCATTCCTGCTGCTCCCCATCCACTCGGTCCAACGTCTTGATTCGTTTTAGACGAAGTCGCTGATGTTGCTCTTCTAGTAGTCTAGAGACGAATGTAAAAGCAATACCATTAGAAGCAGCAGCGGCAGAAGTCCCGAGGATCAAAGGCGACAATGAAAAGAAAACTTTTAAAAGCAGCAGCAGGCAAATTTTAAGCCAGCGCAATAGACTGGAGGAGAGTTGAGGGGAGTGAGAGAAAAGGTAGCGGTTTGTATATACCTAAAAATTTGACAACACCTGTGACTTTAGTCGGAGGAGATGCGATAAACAGCCAGTTAGAGAGCGCTACCCACAGCCAGCCAGCCAGCCAGCCAGACGGACGGACGGACGGACGGACGAACGGACGGACAGGAACAATCACAACATGCAGACGATGGAATATTGGGAGAAGGGATAGTCAAACAGGAAAACGCGCAAGCAGACATGCAGACAGACGATTGGGACGAACGGACAGACATACACACAGACAACGGGCGAGAAGTGAGCGGAGAAAGAGAAAGACAGACGTACCCGCGGATACCTGATATATCGATTCAGCGCCTCCCCCCAGAACACGGAGGGCGCAGAGCGTGGATTGTGCGGACAGGTGCTGCGTGCAGCGCAGGGTAAACTAACGGGGTCCTGCGCCACCTCCCCGCTTCCACCTGTAGACCACCCAGCCGGTCTCTCCCAACCCCCACCAACACAGCCTTCAGCTCATCATCTCTTTTATTTGGCAAGAGGGAGGCTTTGATGATCCGCCTTGTGTTTGTTTTGAAATTCCTTTCCGGTATCTCTGCACCCCCCCGCCCCGCCTCCCAAACCGAAACTCCTCTCACTCGTCCCAGACAGGTAAAAAGCAGTAAGAGTAGGTCAGAATTTGAAAAATGCGGTAAATGTTCATGGAAAAGGGCAATTCAAAATTTTATCAACTGACCGCCAAGGCGGACTTTTTACCACTTCGCAGTGATTTTGGACTACAGGGTGATGGGGTCCTGCGGACATGCAGTTTAATAGTCGTGGGTGGTCGAATGGAGCCTGCACATCTTTAAATTCTACGAAAGAATCCTTAGCTACCCCTGGATTCGAACCAGCAACCTTGCAATCTGTAGTCCGCAGCTGTAACCGTAGAGGTCTCCAGCCCACCACCACCTTTGTCATGTCTTCAGTTGTCCTTTAAAAACAGACAAGGAAAATACAGGGTGGGTGGGGTAGGGAGGGGAAGAAAGAGAGACTGAATACTTTAATCCAGGCTATTGTCCCACAAAAACAGAGTGAATAAACAATAGTAACACGGCAATCCAGTGAATAAACAATAGTAACACGGCAATCCAGTGAATAAACAATAGTAACACAGTAAACCAGTGAATAAACAATAGTAACACGGCAATCCAGTGAATAAAAAAAAGTAACACAGTAAACCAATGAATAAACAATAGTAACACGGTAATCCATTGAATAAACAATAGTCACACGGTAATCCAGTGAATAAACAATAGTCACGCGGTAATCCAGTGAATAAACAATAGTAACACGGCAATCCAGTGAATAAACAATACTAACACAGTAAAGCAGTGAATAAACAATACTAACACGGTAATCCAGTGAATAAACTATAGTAACAGGGTAATCCAGTGAATAAACAATAGTAACACGGTAATCCAGTGACACTCGAAAGAAATACCTTAATAATTCAGTAGCACCCCCGAAAAAAATTGCGCCAGGCTAAGTGCTAGGAAATAAACGTTTGGGACGCTGGGCACAGTCGAACATTTTCTTTGACAGCACTTCATCCTACGAGGCAGTGTTGTTTGAAAACAAATAACAAAATGAACGTAAGCTTCTTCACAGATTTTACATGAAGTGGACGACAAGACCGCATGCAGGAGTGCTTTTAAAATTAAACATTTCGGTCTTATTTGTATGATTATCTTATTTCTGCTATGTATATAAAATACAGCTTTATTTTTGGTGTCTTTATAAATTGACGAACATTGTGGACACCTGGATTCTTCCACAGAAAACATAACGAGAGAGGGAGGGAGCAGACAGACACATGAAATCCCCCCCCCCATTAAGAAAAATTCTGTCTACAACCAAGTTAAGCAGCTTCAGCTGTTTTCAGCACTTTTGTTACAGATAAAGCCTTACGGCAGAAAAGCCCTAATACGTAATGGCAGCAAGTTACAAAAATTATTTAATATGTTCATTCTAATTAATAAAGAACAAATGAGGACAGGGCGCTTAAATTATCGAAAGATAACTCCAACAAAGATACTGGCAGCGCTCAAACATAACCGTATGCAGACGCATGTGCCCAAAAAGAGCTTACCGTACCCAAACACGTAGCAAAGAGAGGGCCGAAAGAAAGGAACTTGGCAGATCCTCAAAAAAGTTCTGCCATCCCTTTCTTTATAACGGCGCTAGTCTTCACACAGCTAGCCCTCGGTGCACAACGTGTACATACAGAGAATCCATGTGAATGAAGTCAGCCCGCTCTCTTTCGATAATTTAAGCGCTCTGTCCTCATTTGTTCTTTATTAATCATAATTTCCACTTTGAGGATTTCATGTATTTGTCCCATGTTGTGTTCGTCTTTGAATCCTAGTTGTCAACACACGCTTAGTGAGTTGGTGAGTTAGTTTTTTGGCTATGTTTGAACGCTGCCAGTATCTTTGTTGGGGTTATGTTCATTCTAATGTTCGGTTACATGAGAAGGGAGTGATCACTCTTTGTTTCTAAATGGACACTTTATTCAAAATATACAGTGTCCATGGTTTCTAGGCTGGGTTGCGTAAAACTGTCCGTGAAATGCTCAGGGGGACAGGACTTATGACCGGAAATTTTGTGTCCGGAGGAGGAAATACCAATTAAAGTCTATGCAGCCCAGCTCATCCCTGCAAAGCCTGCTGACCTGTCAGATTTCTGAGCAGTTTAATTTGGCGTTTGGTGTTTTACGATATGAACGATAAAACAACCCAGTTCAGGTCGAGTAACTTCAGCAGAATGCCAGTGGAACAACATTCTTGACGTATCTCGCTCACAGCAAAATGTAAGACGGTCAAAGACATTTCTGAACTGAACGAATGTCTCCGACCTACTTTGCAGAAAGTTGTTGTGTGTGTACAAGTATGCAGTACCACGTTCTCTTTCGTGCGGTTAAAAAGAGCCTCGAGTTTACTTACTGCCAGAATTACCTGTTTCTAAGGAGAAGGATGCGGTGAATAGAAAATTTGTGTCTCGCAATGTAAAACATCCACTACCCTTCGACACCTCATTAACAAGTCTACCACTGCCTACGGACATGTCTGGTGAGGAACCCATGTGTCCGAATATTGTCCGAGAAACAGGAAAATCATTTTGTAGGTTATGTCTGCCCCCGTTTGCACATAGGTGAATGTTAAAATGAGGGTATGCACGAGCGGGGGACTAGCATGTGTCCTCGTTTCCTGACACTTGCACTTCTCTCTTCTACCTGTCTGTCTGCCTGCCTGCCTGCCTGCCTGTCTGTCTGTCTGTCTGTCTGTCTGTCTGTCTGTCTGTCTGTCTGTCTGTCAGAGAGAGAGAGAGAGAGAGAGAGAGAGAGAGAGATGAATGTCAGATGTATGGTTATTAATACTTCAGACAAGTTCTTGAAGGTGTAGGTAAGGAGGTAAAAAAAATTCTCCAGCGCTGCCTGTACTGCCAGCATGAAGATCAACAGATACAGGACATCTATCCTAGCATGCCTCTTCACCTGCCGAGACAAGAATGGGGACAGCTTTCCACGGGAAAAAGACCATGCTGAACAACCTGTGAGTTCAAAGAGGTGCACTTGGAGTCTAAGACCTCTGACCAACACTAAAGCTAGCGTACCCATTTTTTCCTGAAAGTCATTACTGCTAAATTCGTTCTCCTGTAGCATACGCAGTTCTGTCGGGTATTTTTCTTGGCTCGCTGCAAAGAAATGAGAGATGTTTTCATCTGTCGTTTTTCTTTTTTTAGCGTTTCATAGTTCATTACCACATGACGTCAGATTATGGGCGTCTGGAAACACCCATTTGCACTGTAGTGATATGCGCGGACTTTAAACAAGTAATAGGAAATACCTGCTGTCCAGTAGTTGTTGCTAGCGGGGGGATGGATGGACGAGGAGGGAGCACGACAAACCGCAAACGGCTTTGGAAGGATGAGGGAGAGAGCGAACAGTGAAGCCAAAATGGAAGTCACATGCACATAAATGTAAGCGTTCAATCTTTGCCAGCTGGCTACTAAACGAGCGACATTTTCAGGCCTTCTTTCCCCTATCCTCGACTCTTATCTGCATGTATACGCACGCTCGCACGCACGCATGCGTATACTTTTTCTCTCACTCACATCTTTACGTTTGTATGTATGTATGAGATACAGCGCAGATAGACGGGGGCGAGGGCGAGGGGGAGGGGGAGCACGAGAGAGAGAGAACGAGTTCTGGATCGCACTCAGCCCCTGCGGCCCAGTTTTCGTCTTTGTCCCGCCAATCTGGGCCATCGATGGGAGCGGTCTGGTTTTCTGACACAGTTTTAAGAGCGGAAAGGGAACCGATGTTAATCGTGCGGGTCACCTGCCTGCTGACGTGTGCGCAGGTAATACCGGGACTTCGTGATCAACCGCGCTGTCTGACGGAGTCGCTTTGTGTGTCCGCCTGTGAGCCGTAGTTGCCAGCCACGAGACAAACACATCTTCCTGTTCGCCAACCCGGTTCTTGCTCACGTGTGCTGCACCCCGCGTCCTGAAACTGGCGTGAGTGAACTTTTAACGCGATGCTCTGCAGATGCCGTCTGGAACCCACCCACCCTCCTACACCACCACCCACCCACCCACAGGAGCCAGATCTCGGGCAGGCGTTACGTGGAGTAACCTGTTAGAGCGTTCCCTTTTGATCTTCCACCTCAGGTATGGGGTGTGACGCGCGCTCAGTTCTTGTGATGTTTGCATCCGCGCGCACAGAGCGTGCTGCTCTCACCGCAGTGCATGTGTGTGTGTGTGGCGTTACCACAACCAGACACATTTGTGGGGTGGGGAGAGAGAGAAAGATTTTAGACAGGGGAGGAGTCGAGGAGAGGGAGAGAGAAGGGAGAAATGAAGGGAGAGAGTGGCTGAGGAATAGGACAAAAAGGGTTGAGAGACTGTACGGTGGGCACGACTGAAAACACTTTCCTACGCCTACCGGAGACACCGTCAGGTAAACATGTACACACCGTCAAAGGCATTGTCATCCAGAACGTACAAAATCATGTTTCTCAGTGGTCAGGTGATCTCAAGGGCGGATGATAGAAATTCTGAGTACATTGTCTTGTCATAACGCACTGTGATCAAAGCTGAAAAGGAAGCCACAAGGCTGAGAACTCAGCTTTAACAGACATCAACAGCGAAAATGAAAACCCTCGGCATCGTCTGTCACACATAAGCTCGATTGTGATAGGAGCATGCGATGTCGGGAGTCTCTAAAGGGCTACACGCACTGCCCAGTCGTCGAGAACTGATCAGATAACTTGCGGCTTCTTTTCAACTTCAAGGTTATTTTTTCCAGATAATCACCTCGCCAGTTGCTGCCCTGTGGCTTTGTAGGCACTTGCACGGCGAGGTACTTTCTTCACTGTAGCACTAACCCAGATCGTTGATGTCAGGGTTTCTCAGAAAGCTAGAAGCGGAAGATACGTACATTACAATTTTGAACCCATTCTTCATTTTAAACAGAACATAGAAAATTAAGCTCGATTTCTAGTTCTCATTTTGGATTTAACTAGGAAAAGCACCTGTACAAAAATACACGGACCGTGTTGTTACATTAAGCGATCACGTAGGGAGGTAATACACTGCTCTTCCTTCATCGTCCTCTGAAAATCTATAGCAAGTTCTGTAACTCCTAATGATAAGAATCTGCAGTCCCCCCTCCCCGGCTTTTAAAACCCCTCCTCACTTCGCTCATGCTATACGCATACCTTTGCTAACACCATCTGTCACGTGACTTGAACAGGGACAAGTTTTATAAGCACTAGTTGCAACCAGTCAGCGGAGATTAGAAACGGGATGTCACATAGGCACAGATAATCGAATTTCCGCTTTTTATAACATATCGCTAATGTCTTTCTCAGAGGTTAGGTCCGAACTCAATCCTTGTGCATGGTTTTACCTGCTGCGCCCTTACGGACATGAAAAAGAAGGTTGCTAAGCAGCGGGGTTTATGTCAGAGTGGAAAGCGGTACTGAGAAGCATTGCCTGTCATAAAACGCACGCAAATTTATTTCAGGAGTAAAAGCGTTCTTTGGCAGCATGGATGTCTTTGATGCATTTATCGACACAACGTCATGAATAGACACAGTTGATGCAAAGACTCTATCTGACGAATTAATCGGCTGTTTTTGGCGAAAGAATCGCGAGGGAGTAATAGCCTGTCTCTGGGAGGCCTCTGCAAGGATTCATCTGGCATAAAGGAATGGGGTTGTCGTCTATAACCTGCCGCTGATCCTCAATTTAGCAGACGGAATGAAAATAACTGAGCACTCTCTGGTAAAAACACGCTTATTTCGTAGAATTGCACGTAATAATAGGAGGTCACCGACAATAAGATCTTTGTTTATCTCTCCACAGCTGGTGCCATTGCACTTAATACGAGGGACCAAGTCAATGACAATAAAATTTTTGTTTCGTTGCGCACAATTTGTGTCAGCTCCCTTTATTTCAGGTGCGACGTTACTGCGCATGCGCATGAGCTTCAGCTTTTCACGTCAGCAGCAGTGAGGCCTTATTCACTGGAGGATAAAATCTGCACCTCGACAAGATCTTTTTGTCGGCTTCGGGTGATTAGCTACAGGTTCCGAGCTATGTAACAACGGAAGAAAACCACACACACGTTGCTGTTTATTTATTTGCCATGTCATCCAATGTTAGGAACTTTGTTTGAGGTCATCGTAAAGTAGTCTGTAGTCATTTGTAGGAGTTTTGCAAGAAAACCCGTAAAATGGCTTTTAGTGTGTGTGCGTGCTTGCGCGTGTGTGTCACTGACAACTGTAAGAGAAATGCAGTCGTTGATGATAGAAGATATTTGTATGCAGTTACCGATAACAGCAAGACATGTTTGGTTATTGATAGTAGCAAGACAAGCGTAGTCGCCGATAATAGCAAGAGAAGTGTAGTTACTGATAACAGCAAGACAAATGTGGCTATAGATAACGGCAATTGGACATAATAAGCACAGTCGGGGACGAAAAAAAAACCGACAAAAAACAAAGAAGTCAAGACAGCAAAAATACCAAGAGTTTTAGAAACTGATAACAGTGAGAGAAATGAGGATTAAGACCATTTGAAGATCATTGTGATTTCATTGCCTTGCCACGCATTTATAGATTCAGCAAAGTGCAAATTACTTTTCAGATGAATTCAGTTCCTTACTAGAAACTTGTAGCGCGCTAAATCCAGCACTTCGAGGAACAGTGTTACTTGAGTGGATCTTTGGTAACCACAAAGTGCATGTGCGATCTGTGTTTGTAATGTGACGTTGTAAGCTGCTAAATCTATGTTACGCTTCTCGGTTCTAGAAACTGGTACATTTTGGCCTTGACTCAGCCATACAGGCGTTCGTCAAGAGTAAAGTAATTTATGGCTTTATAAAATGTTTTGTTTATTATCTCCTGTAGAGGTGTTTCTTTGATCTCTCAAGGTGCTAGCTGGCTTATATAGCGCGGCCGCACTGACGCACGGACCCACGGACGCACGGACGCACTGACGCACGGACGTAAGGACGCACTGACGCACGGACGCACTGACGTAAGGACGCAATGACGCACGGACGCACTGACGCACTGACGTAAGGACCCAATGACGCACGGACGCACTGACGCACGCAAGAAGATGCGCGGTACGATCGTTCTTTCTGCCCCTAATTTCCTTAACAATACACCTGGACGCGTGCAGACACACAGATATGTACACACACTCTCAATCATTCAGAAGATATACAAATAAGCATATGAAAGAGCATGGAAACGCACATACATGTATACACTCGTGGATACTCTCACACACACATGCAAGCACACAAAAACACACATATGAACATGCGCGAACGTATACATACAAACACGACCACACAGAAACGCCCACACGTGGACCCAGGCACACCGACCTTCGCTCACGCATTCTGAACGTACCCCTCTCTCTCGCGGATTTTCACACACGCGAGCATGCATGCGCACGCGCACTCACACGCCTAAAGACGCACATTCGGGCCCGCACACACAGTTCGGTACACGCACCTGTACAGGAAGATAAACGCAAATAAAATGTCTATTAGTCCGAAGTTGTAAAACGCCAGAAAGCAATCTTGTCGATCGTCGAAACATGCTGTACTCTTCAAGTCTCTGGAGACGGGCCTGGTCTGGCAGTTACTCCAAACGCAGCGCAGCGGGACTAGATCAGTAACGTATTTCTGCGAGAGAGGCTAAAGCTTTATTTTATTATTAAGTTTTTTAGGTTGAAAGTTGGAGAAGAGGAGAAAGAAGAATTACCCCCCCACACACACACACACACACCAGCGTTTTCTGAGCCCCATACCCTGGTCCTCTTTAAGCGTAGGCCAAGCTTTAGCGTCAGAAAAAGACTTAACTAAATTAATATAAATAGATGTTATAGCAGACGATAAATCCCCTCTCTCCTTTAACTTTTTTTCTTTTGTAGTGAAGTATGTGCAAGATGGTGGTACGAGT
>SMGT01002111.1:162766-178344 GCA_004794575.1 Lanistes nyassanus | reverse complement strand
ACCCCCCCACACACACACACACACACCAGCGTTTTCTGAGCCCCATACCCTGGTCCTCTTTAAGGGTAGGCCAAGCTTTAGCGTCAGAAAAAGACTTAACTAAATTAATATAAATAGATGTTATAGCAGACGATAAATCCTCTCTCTCCTTTAACTTTTTTTCTTTTGTGGTGAAGTATGTGCAAGATGGTGGTACGAGTCAAGGGGTCGTGGTGAGAAAAGAGTTGAGACAGAGCGATAGCGGTTGTGGAAGCTGTTGCAGTTGTAGTGGTGATGGGGGAAGTGGTGGTTGTGGTGGTGGTGTGTGTGTGTGGAGGGGGGGGGGAGCTAGGAACATTTTTATCGGTCGTGTGCCAGCAGCGGCAAGATTCATGAAGCCTCCTGTTCACGAACATAAAACCCACAGCCGAATGCATGTTCTCCTGTCACAAACGTCCTGACATTCTCGGCTTATCATAAGTAACTCTCGGCGTAGACGGGAACTCCGCGAGGTAATGCAAGGGGCGGGTGGCTTGCGAAACGGAACTCTTCGTCGACCCCCGACCCCACCAGCTTTTTGCCTGCCTTAGTGCAGTGTGGGAGGCGGAGATTTAGGTGGGGGGTGGGGGAGAGAAAAATGACGTGATTGTGGTGGCTGCATTGCTGCCACGGACGTGTTTGTTTTCGCTGGCAAAGTGTTTACAGGGCACTTGGAAATGTGTTGAGGCAGACGGAATACAATGACCAGGCCTGCCCTGACACGGCGTTTACACACTGAGTAGACATGCGTCAAACAAGGGCTGTGGGAGCTTTCTTATCTCCCTTTGCATACATTAAAAGCGTACGTCTGCAGTGTTCGTTCTTTGCATTTGTGAAATCCATGGACACCGAAGTGAAAGGAAACGAAAAATGATACGAATGCTGAGATGCGCGGGAACTACAGTGTCTACTTCCACATGAAAAAATGGACTTTTATGAACTTAAAAGCGGTTACGAGATCGAGAGTTCGTTCAACATCTATGTCAACGGAATCAAGATAGACGAATAGGTTTTCAGTCAGATACAAAAACACACATTATAAAAGAAAAAAAACACATGCAGGCATTCCGTCATGCAAGCACGCACGCGTGCGCGCACACACACATAGACGTAACCCCACCCATCCTGTAGACCTACATTTATTACGAATACATAAAAAAAGGTGGAGTGGGTGCGATAAAACACAGCTGCCTTGCCGCTGAGCCCGAGGCAGATTATCACCACATCTTTCCTCCTGCAGACGAGATAACACGTAAATTTGAGAAATTGAACTCGGTTGTAGGGCTAAATTTAACATTCCGAGTTTACGCTGAATCAGCTAGTTTTGAGATTTTTATTTTCAGTGTTCTAGACTACATATAACTTCATGAACTTAAACGTAGATTAAAAAATTAAAGTATTGAGTTTCTGTCGGCTGTCTTACCTGTCTTCCTTTTTTTTCAATATTTTGGTGTTGGTCGCTCTGATATTTATGTTTTTTGCTCAGGTAATCCAGGTGCCTCGTAAGGTACTGTAACGAAGAAATTGATAAATAATATAAGCAAATATTATTCATTTAATTTTCTTTCTATTTGCTTGCTTGTGTGAACGTGTGTGTAAATCTGTGTGAACGTGTGTGTAAGCCTGTGTGGAAATGTGTATGAACGTGTGTGCAAATGTGTGTGTAAACGTCTGTGCAAACGTGTGTGGAAATGTCCGTGAACATACGTGTGTAAATGCGTGTGTAAATGTATGTGTAAATGTGTGTAAACGTGTGTGTAAATGTCCGTAAACGTGTAAACGTGTGGGTTAAGGTGTATGTAAATCTCTCTGTGTAAATGTGTGTGAACGTGTGTGTAAATGTGTGTGTAAATGTGTGTGTGTGAAAGTGTGTGAAAGTGTGTGTATGTAGCGTCTAGAAGCTTGTATCAGCTACATTCTTGGCTGCACTAGGTGAATGTTGAGACCCGTCACGAATCCATGTTTACGGTGTAATTTTCTGCCGTAATTAATGACACCAACGCCAGAAGCGAGGTAGTCGCGTGATCAGCTTAAGTAATTAATATTCCAAGTCGGTCTTATCTGTCTTCCGAGAGATGGGAGTAATAAACACCGATCCGGAGCGCAGATAGTCAGGTGACCCTTGACACGATGACCTTCTGCCTCCCGGGCCGTTGGTGGTGGTAGGAAATGAAGGGAATGGAACCTGGGTGGGGGTGGAGAGATGACGGATGGTACACATCGGTAGAATCAGTCGTTGAGAGCCGCAGAAACAAATCCTGCTTCTTCATATGGACACGGACACGGATGGTATGCTGTCAGAAAAAATCGTATTTTCGGGACATTACCTCTTCTTCAGGACAGTCACAGCACAACTTCTTCTTTTTCTCCCTTTCTTTCTCTTCTCTCTTTCTCTTATTCTCTTTTCTCTGTCATATTTTTTCTCACTCTGTTTCCTCTCGCGTATTATACATACATATATATAATGTCTCATTATGTCTGTTTTTCTGTCTGTCATTAAGTGTTGCACTCACGCACGCACCCAGGCACACACGCACGTAGCTTACCCAGGTAGGGGAGGGAGTGGGTAAGGGGGAGTGGAAGAATAGGAAAAGTATCTAGCACTGATGGCTTGGGTCTTTAGTGAATGCATATGTTCTCGCGCTTGTTTCTTGTCTACATGAGTGTGCGCATATGTGTACAGGGACAGAACATTGAGGGACTGCGGTAGGGGTAAGGGAACCCCTCTCACTGTGCTTCACTTCCCCCATAGCGCGCTTGTCTCTCTTCTCTCTCTCTCTGTTAAAGAAAGCCTAGGTCTCTCATGTTTTGTCTTATCCGCGGCCGTCAGAGAGACGCCTGCTAGACCCTGTGTCCATGTAATCAGGCACCGCTTTCCAATTCGCAGACCCATCTTGTTAGCATCGTTCAGGCGAGATCCCAGCAGCCCTCCTTGACCTGACCGCCCGCTGCGCTATCGCGGCCGACGCAACGTCAGGGCGATCCCTCGCCAACGTCCACGTCCACGTCCGGCACGTGACCCGCGCGCGAACGTTCGTAATTCTCGCACTGCACGAGAAGTTAAAAAAAAAAGGCAAGCGTCAGCGTTGGCAAGCAGGGCTAGGACCCAGCTTTCACCACTCTTCTGTCAAAACTTTGCACATTCCCCTCCCCCACCCCAACCTCACCGTTTTTTGACGGGAGATAATTGCGAGATTTACGTGTGCCTCCTATCAAACGCTGTTGCCGTGGATGCTGATATGGCCGCCAGACCGACACGAGGCCGTCTGCACAAAGCGCCGAGGAAAAGGTACATGTTGCCTTGAAACCTTTGGGCTAAACACCCGCTCCATGAGGTTTTGCTGCATAAGGTTCACATGCAGTCTAGACACCCTAAACGTTTTGTTGATCTGTCGGCCTGTCTGCTCTTCTGCCTCCGGTCTTATGTCCCCAGAAGACCTGTGGCATTAGAACAGTCATGTCTGGAAACTATTACTTGATCGTTTGTAGGGCTCACTAAGTAGGCTTTCTTGATTCAAAGAACCTTGTGTGCTGTTTTGGCTATTTTTATATTCTTTTACATTTGCATGTTTTTGAAAAACGTCTCCTAACGTCAAAGTACCCCGAGGCACAGTTTTAAAAAAAAATTAACAGTACAAAGGAAAAAGTTGATATGACAATTCTAATAAAATCTTGTCTGTAGACATTTAATTTCTACCCTATAACACATACATTTGTCTTAATGTTAACAATCGTCCAGTCTATGCAATGGAAGACTAGCAAAACTAACATCCCAGAGATACGGAAAATATAAATAAAGCAGATTTCTGTCCCCAGCCCTTAGCTTTGTGATTCTGAGCTGAGCTGGATGGGCGTTCGTTACATAAATACACAGGGTTAACGGCAATGGGGCCACTCTCACGACCGGCATTGCAGATACGAACGCTTGTGCAATCCCACCGAGGGCTGGCGGAATCAGCGCGTGTGTATACACTTTCCACACATTAAAGCACCCATTAAATCTGATGTGGGGAACAAGTGGTTTTTATCCATGGCAAGGAGAGACAAGCATTCCCGCACCCCTACACTCTCCACTCTCTCAGCTGCGTAACTGTGCTTTATTCCTGACCACAGAAAGGCACGTAAAATTCACAGGGTAAACGAACGTTCTAGCCCCTACGTGGCGGGAATTTCTCTAGCGTGTCTCTTCGGTGGTGGGGTGGTGGTGGTTATTTAGAGGGACAGTGCTTCCACCTCGCGGTGATTTCGCACTATGGGGGGGGGGATGGGGTCCTATTACTAAACTATGCACTGAAGGAACCACCAGACTGATGGCTGCAGTAAGATGGTCAATACGGACAGGCAGTTTAATGTGCGAGGGAGATGGCCGAATGGAGTTTGCACAATGTTTAACTCCAGGAAATAATCCTTGGCCACACCAGGATTCGAACCAGCAACCTTCCATCTGCTAGTCCGCAGCTCTACCAACTGAGCTAACCAGGCCCCCCCATGTGTCTCTTCGGTTGCTGCCTATCGCTCTTAAGTCTATACCACGCAAAAGAATCGAAAGACCAATGCAAACAGCTCGCTCTGCCTGGTGCCAGAACACATATCGGCAGTCCCAACATACTGAAGCATATCTCATTTGTTTATGGATCGACCAACAACAGATTTAATGAGATATTTTCATCGCAACTGCAAGAGTTCCTGCTATGAAAGACACACCCCTCGAATGCAGAAGTCAGAGCAGGTGCAGCACAGAATAATCAATGTCAAAAACGTGTGTGCCCTCCATTGGCCTACACCCAAGGCAGGCACCGTAGTCACATGAACTGAGACAACGTCCCCGGAGTCTTTTGCAGGATCGCATGCCACTCCTGCTGAAGCAAAAGGAACAACAGGTTAAAGTCAGCCTTCGGTGGGTGGTTTTGGCCCACAGGCGACGGCCCAGCACATCCCACAGGTGCTCCATCGAGTTAAGGTTCGGTGAACTTGCTGGCAAGTCCATGCGATTCACTTGCTACTGCCGCTGCAGGAAGGTGGTGACTCCCCGACCCATAATGGACCCGCCACCAAACGGTTCACTCTCCCTCACAGTGCAACAATGATAATTATGTTCACCCAGTTGCCTCCAGACTTGGATTCTGCCATCCTGAAACTATCTGGCAAAGCCGGAGTCATCGGTAAAGAGAACTCTGACCTACTGCTGACTTTGCCGGGCCCAGGCCAGCAGAAAAACGAAAAACGCGATGAGCAAACTAGGTGCATATCAGGACGGTGTTGCTTAGACAAAGTTTATGTGCTGCCACACGTGGGACTGATGGCGCAACACGGGCCTCAGTCCCAACCAGTCACATTATAGACACCGGGCCAACCAGTCCTAGTACTGTTCCCTGTAGTGCCAGGCGTCTGGCAGGGCAGCTACTAGATTGCCAATTTTAAGTCTTAGATAGGACTCGGCCGGGATGCGAACCGCCGACCTCCCGCCTCGGAAGCGGACGCCTTAACCACTAGACCACCGAGGCGGTCAGCCAACAGCAGGACAGGTCTCACTGCAGGATACCTTGAACGCAGGGTAGCCTCACGATGCCGATGTCTAATGAATAATCGTCTGGTCGCTGAGGGTGACATTGCTCGGTGCACGCAGCTGACCTCTGTTCCTCTCCAAAATTCAAAATGGCTTACAGTTCTGTCCAAATTTCTTTGGTTCTGCCAGCAAACACGCATATCCCACGAACAGATTTTTATTTAAAGAGTTACGCGTGACAGTGGAATTGAAACATTTTTGCTGTCCAGCCTCCGTAAACTACATTCTGCTGGAGTGGTAGGACAGTCATTTGCATGTCTTTCCGACATAAACACTGCTCATAAAATCGACAACCTGAAGCGATCTTACCAAAGCTTTTAAGCACAGATATCAGATGCACCTTCCCTCAACTGTATGCCTAGCTATGACACAGCGTGAAATAACTAACCCAAAACCAATCGTTCCTGTTTGCGATGTACTTTTAAAGGAATGTTCATTTACCTACTTTATGGAAAAAGATATTTGGGGCTGTGGGAACATCATTTCCCCAGGATATTGACTCTACTCCCACCAAATTATTTTGCTGTCCCTCCCTCCCCGTTTTCTCCCAATCTTTCATCAGGTTTTTCGTTTCCTAAAATCTCCACTAGACATGCGGCTACCAGCGCGACATTTGGCGTTAATTGGAAATAAACTAACATCCCTTGTCAAGAGTCTAAGCGCAGGATGAAGCTTTGGAAGGACCCTTCCTTTTTATTGACGATAAGGATTGATAAAAATCGTCAGATGCTCAAGAAGTCTGCCACTGTGTTGAGCTTTATCGTGTAGGCGCGTGACAGGGCTGTCACACACCCTTCCTGTAGTTAAAAGAAATAAAAGGCCAGAACTTGCGATTCTACAGCAAGCAAAGTCGACACGAGCCAGTCTGCGGCTGCATATATCGTGTCATATAAGCGCGAGCGCTGTTCACCTGCGGAAACGAGAGTTCATCGAGAGGTTCCCTCGTCCGCTTCGTGCTCGCACTCGTTCGCGCACATAACCTTTGCTTGAGACGTCCAGCGCCTGAAAGTGCATGGTGGTGATGCGTGCTTACCTTGCTTTGAAGTTCCATTAAAAAAAGAGTAGATTTAAGCAATCATCCTCACGTCTTTTTTTAAAACATCACATACACCTTTACAGACGCGTAAGACTGGATGGTAAATTGTGATGCCAGAACTCGCAATGGTCTATAAAATTCCACACAGTTTATCACACGCCAGTGTTTCCCACGATGAGGGGATGGGGATGGGGCAGTGAGGGTGGGAAGGTCATTGCCAGGCCCTCGAACACAGGTACGGCAACGCGCAGACACCCTGACAGGAAACTCAGCGTGGCTGCGCAAAGAGACTCAAGTTAACTCGACCCCTTTTACTAAAAAGTATCCTTTAGTTTGCCTTTGCTTCTGCTTTTGCACATCCTTCTGTCAGCCACATCGGGCAGATCTTCCTAAAGGTGTGTGATTAGTTGAATAATCAACGTAAAAGCGTTTTTCCCCCAATTTCTTAAACTGTTTATTACACGGTAGCATTTACACTCAGTCCAACACAGAACAACCCCAAGACTTCTCAGAGTCGGACAAAAGAAATCCGATGTGCTGTAAGAATTAAAAAAAGGGACACGGAACATGTCAACAGCCGTTTGTGGCAGCAATCACGACTGTACAGCCTTTCAAGTGCGTCGCGACGCGTTGCCTACCGGGAATAGGTGTTCTGACAGCACCTTCCGGAACATTCTTGCACTGTTTGATACACGACTGCATGTCTCACTGCATTATCAGGAAAAGATTCATCATTTCTTCACTTTTGCTTTCTTTCAAAGATGCAATTCATCGTTTTGCGTCAAGATGTGACATTTTCTGGCGTAGCACTTTCGCGCAACCATCACGACGTTCCACAGATGACCACAACGCACGATGTCTCTACCGTGCGGGAGAACAGATTTAATGGGGTCTTGTTTCATCTGTCTACCGATATGGAGGATAACAGAACTGACTTTGAGACTGATGCTTAGGGATCAAAAGTTAAGGAGAAACTCGGGTTAGAGAAAGGAAGATAAATTCTGCAATAAAATTCTCGCCCTTTCTTAATGGGTTATCGTCCTCCCTTCACGATGAAGAGACCACACACGTCTGAGTGTAAGTTATAGTTATTAATCACATTAGTTAAAAAAATCTTTCTTTGAAACGAAGAACACGTCTTTGAAAAGAAAGGAAGCATTTACGCAAAGTAAGCAAATTTAGCCATGGTAGATTTTTTCTCAATCTTAGACAAACAGACCAAGGATAATAAAGGTCAACCTCACTTGTCTCTTTGCCACGCTGTGTGCAGAGGAGGTGACATTAAAAGGACTCCAGGTAAGCGAAACTGAGAAAAACATTGATGGAAATGGCTGAATGGATATTTCAGAGATAAAACCAAACTATAAAACATCATTCCGACCAGCATACGTATCAACATAAAGTCATGAGTTATTTTGTGGGAGAATAATCTTAACTAAAAATTGGAAGAGAGGTAGGTAGGAAGGGATGGGTATGTCGGAAAACAGATGGAGTCCCTACGATTCACTTTGACCAGAGATGCATTTTTAAGAGTAGCGAAACAGACTGACTTTAGGTGTTGACGTAGACTGTCTTAACGCAACAGTAATGACAACTATATTTTATTTAGCGAAATCCGTGGATGCATTAAAAATGCATACTTTAATTACACGATTCTGTTTGTGATGAAACATTTGTTCTCTAAGACAGTGCTTTCGGAGCGCCTTTTTCCGGTCAAAGCACGCTGTGTGTCTTGTCCGAAAAAGGGGCGATAATACACCTTTAAGCCTTGTTAAAGATACAAAAAAGAAAACCCCAACCAAACCCAAGCCAAAAGACTTTTTAAAAAAAATCTACATTACAAGCAGAAAAGGGGCTTCGGTGTTCTCATCGTGACATTCTTTATGCCAACAGATTTTATTCCTTTAAGTTGAAAGATTTTATTAGATTTTATGCTTGCATTCAGTAAGTCGTTTCACTAGAAATAAATTATTGAATGGAAAGTTAAGGTGCGTGCATTTAACGCGTTTACTACACGTTGGGATGGAGAAGAGACTGTCAGTTTAGCTACGTCTTCTTGGATTTCTACCCAGCGTCATCTCTCTCCCTCCCCCTCACCATATATATATATATATATCTTTCTCTCGTGTTTTTAATAGGGCGAAAGAGAACAAATAAAAGAATGCAAAGGGTGGCGATCTCAGCTGGGAAAATTCAACTCCAAACAATGTCAAAGTTAAGAGTTACCAACAAATCGGGAACCCAAGGAATTTAAACAGAAAAACTAAGCCAAACGGAAATTGAAAATGTCTTCCACGGATGACGAGTCCACAAGAAGACAACCCCGCCCTTCAAGTGCTGCCACAAGGGGGAATCTGAATTCGACTTGATGTCGCTTTATGTTTGGGTGCAGCTCACAAGAAGACACGATTCGATGCCAGAATTGTGTGCCAAAAAATGGCCACATGAAGACTGTGAGGGTACCCAAAGACAGATTAACTTTACATGTGAAACCTGTAGGCCATTTGATCGAGGGTCGTTATATGCCTGTGTGAACAAAAGACATTGAGCTTTTGTCTGAAGCGTTCTTATTTACACACACACCGCCCCTTTCCCACGCCTACCTTTACTTCAGAAAAGTCTTCGTGATTTGTTAACAGGAATAGTGCTTATAGTTTTAATTTTAATTATCTTTCTCCTTTTTTGTGAATTGTTATCCACATCCCGTTTTAGTTCCATATAGGACAATAGGCTGTTTCATGTCACCCTTTCAAAGCGCGTAGAATATGGAATAACTTATGAAAAAATTAGTTGAAATTGCTAGACTTCTATCTAATTCATTTATTTTATTTCTTAAACTTTAACAATCTAAAGTGTATCCATCAAAAAGCTTGTTTTTATCTTCTCTTGTTTTTGTACTACACGGTTTTTCGCTTAAAAGTGTTCGGAGTTTACCAGTTTTCCCCTACCCGTGTATGTGTGTTTGCGTGCGTGCGTGCATGTGTGACGTATACTGCTATGTCCGAGCACGTTTATGAATAGGTCATGCGAACTCAGAGGTGTGCATGTGTCCCACGCGTCTTGCGTGAGTTAATCGAGTGCTTCGTTAAACGGTTATGTGTACTTGCGTGTTTTTTTTCTGAATGAGAGTCAAAGTTATAACTGCTATCTTAAAATTGTAAATAATAAAAATATATATAAATAAAAAACGCAAATATATATATATATATCCACATCCTAATAGCCCTTTTCTTGTCTTAACATAAGCCTATCTCGCACGACCCCGCGTGCACAGTGCAAGTTCATAATTTTGCTAAGAGCTGAGTATCCCAGCTGTCGAGAACTCCGTCCCATAGCTCTTGTCTCGGATAAATCTGCGTCTGGACTGTGTCAGGTGGGGTCAGACATCTCCCCGCACCCTACCCTTCCTTCCATGCCGCTTATCGGGCTTGGGCTGAACGACGATGCAGCATTTTCCCGCTGACCGTGTGCGGTATTCAGGAAAAAAAAAATTGCCGTACGCATAACTTCATCCCAGTGTTTCCCATCCCCAGCCCTCCCATTCGGAATTCAAAACCATTAGAATACCATCCATTTTTGCCTGTTAAATTGGAAAAGCATTAGAATACCATCCATTTGCCTGTTACAATTTGAAAAAAATGGGAAGTTTAGTTTTACTGTTTTTGTAAAGATTCAGTTTCTGGGAGATAGTGTGGCTGAGTACAGTCATGAACAAGTGGGATCAGTTCTGTGACTGCTTCGAAAAGTCGCGTCTTTTCCTCTCTGAAAAGTTTATTATATATATCTATATCAGCGTGTGTGCATGGGGTGGAGAACCTATAGAGCAAAATAGTGCCGTCATATATATATATATAGCGTCTTCGAAACAGGCAACATTCTATGGAGGCGCTGTGTACTTCCTTGCACTCCAATAACCTATTGGGGAAGTATTACGGCTCACTGAGCAGTTACCTTCAACTGGTGATAAGACATAATATTGATTCTCCTTACGACCACTTGCTTCGGAGCCTTAACTGCTCCTTAAGGATCTCAGGAACGTGCCAAGACGAGCGAGGAACAAGCTGGAGCGGAAATCGAGGAAGAATAACAAATAAATTAAGATCGTTCTGCACGCGTATAGCACACAGGGTTCGACCCCCGACCTCTTGCAACTGCTACACGTGCGAAGTCGAGTAGCTGCATGCAGGGGGTCTCGAAAGTTCTCTCTTCTCTTTTCATTCCCATTAACCTCGCAAGCAGATCGGTGGCCGCTGGGTGTACGATAGCAAAGGACGGCAACCAGCGTTTCCCTGCCGTCCCGCCGTGAGGTGGCGCTGCTATCTGCTCACGTGCGCAGGCACAACCTGATTGCACTCCCCGTGTCACGAGCAAGACGGCTCGGGCTGGGCACCTTCCCTGCATGTTCCGAAGGCAAAGAGGGAATCTACGTTTATATGTATGTTTGTGTTTAATGAAGTCTTCAGGAGCCAAATAATTATTGGAGCCAGGTGAATTTTAAGCTCTGTACAGGGTTGTAAAAATAAACTTTGAATCCCAGAGAAGCACAACATCACTACCTGAATGATGGCAGACAACGCCTTATCAGAGAGTCTTGATAAGATGTTCCTGATTAATTTTTGAAGATGACCGAAGATCGTGTTAAAGCACATCGGAAGCAAGCTAGCAACTGCCCAAAAGGCCTGCAGAGGCGTGCCAGCAACTGCAACCAACTGAGCCGTTCAGCTGCAAGCTTACAACCAGTTAAACCGCCCTCCAACCCAGCAACCAAACACGAATAAAGATGTTTATGAGGAATTTTATAGCTATATATACTTATATTTCTGTGTTTGTGTGTACATAAATATTGAAGAGGGAAGCGGGTATAAATAAATATTGAGAGTCATCTCATGAGAACGGTGGACAGCGAATGGAAAACTTTAAGCCTTATGTCCTGGTACGGCTGTACACATAAGCTGAATGCACTATACAGTTACGGGATGTCCGCACACCCGCGCACGTTCTCGTGGATCTTGCGGGAGACCTCGGGTAGAACATAACGGTTGCCTTGTCTTCTGCGATGAAATGGGTTTGCTTGGTTTTTCTCCTGTTTGGTGTTTTGCACCGTTTTCATTTCACGTGGTATAGCAAGTCGAGGAAAGCACGCGGGGCTGTAAACAGGACCCACACACTGGGATCTTTTATACAGGGTGTGCGTGTGGGAGACGAGATCCCAGCCCACGACATTTCTCATTGACTCTGCGACCGCCTGTGGTGAAGTGGCACCAAAAGAAGCATTTTTTTTAAAAAAAAGATACTTTTTAACCTTTTTTTTGGGTGGGGGGGGGAACAACATATCCCCACAGCTGCGATTTAATGGCATTCTTATGCTGATAACATGCCTCAAGCCGCTTTCACATTAATGTTAGCAGTGCGCACATTTCTTCTTCCGCAAGATTTGCTAGCTTATCTGGCATGCAGGCAACGCGCGTTAGCTCACGTGTCCCTTAACTGTTTTTTTTTCATTGGACATCAATCGTTGGCGACCTTAGGCAGGTACACGTAAGTACACAACACGCAGTCTTTGCGCGGGCTGTTCGTGCGCTGTGCTATACAGTCACGAACAACCTGTCAACCCTCCCTCCCCCCCCCTGCCCTTCTTTGCAGCCTCCCTATCCCTGCATCTAACGATGGCACCACAGCTGCAACCAGTAGACATCAGGGGCTGTTAAAGAGGTTTAAATTTGGGGGTTGTGAAAAGAGGGGGAAAGGGGGAGGAGGACGTTATACCGTTGTGCTTTCGATGACTTTCTGTGACTTACCGAGCAAAGAATAACTCACATATTCGGTTAGCCGCTTCTTGGTCGTGAGTTGGTCTGCTTGTGTGCGAGAAATGTGTTGCGGTAGGTTTGTGTGCGGAGGCGGTAATGCTTTTTTTTCAGTCTATGTGACAATTTCAAACAACCACCGCACAGACGAAGGGAAAACACGACTGGCGGGCTGCTTGGAGGGCCAGTCCCTCAAACCGTGAGAAGAATCTGTTCTGCTTTCACTTGGTGCGTTAATCACCGCCTTGCAGACGTGACCAACACGTCTACGCCTTGATAGGAGGTTGTCTTCCGCCTGCAGATCAGTCTGTCATCTCTCTCTTTCTTTCTTCTCTCTCTCTCTCACGCGGCACGCGTCGGCCCTAATTTGCGCTTTCACGAAAAGAGGAAACGCGTGTCCACCATGAGTGACTACGTGTGAAGGCCTATAACTGAGTTAGATTATGTACGTGCACTATAGCTCTAAGCTCAGGAACCAAACAAAAAAGCTTTCTAGGTCACGTATATAAGCTATGCACAGGGCTGTAAAACTAAACTTTGAATCCCAGAAAAGCACAACATCACTACCTGAATGTTGCCAGACGAACCCTTACTAGTCTCTCGATCTGCAGAAAATGAGTCCCGAAAATATCTATCAACTGAAGTATACTTGAAGCAGCCAGTCGAGCCGGCACAATTTTATTTGTTTGTTTTATTTTTTAATTAGAGTGTACTTTTCCCCTAAGCTTTTCGGTATAATTTCGTCTGCTTCGACAGGGTCCGTAACCTACTTAATTCTAACACAGACCCTAACCCTAACATCGCTACCACGAACATTTGTATAAAACAAAGGAAAATAAGTTTTACAGGACCAACAACAATAAAAACCAAAAACGATGAACTACAGATAGACGCTTCCATCGTGATTCATACCCTCAAATCCCAAAACTTGCAAGTGTTTTAAACTGGCCACGTTTGTTAGGATTTTTTGCATTTGCTTTTCATTGGTCCAGTTTTAAGGGCGGTTATAACGCATTTGATTAGGCACGGGAGGAATTATCTGAATTTTTTAAAAATCGCATTCGGCAGCCATTTGCTACGTTAATGTTGAAAACGTTCGCGAACATGTTTGATCACTGTCAGCAGATATGACGTTTATGGTTTAGAGCTCCGCCATTTTTGGACTGCACACATAAAGGATCGCGAACAAATCGATCAGCTTCCTTGCCTGAGGTAAGAATTGAAACTAGGGGGAGGGGGGAATTGATTGCAAGTTAATTGTATTCTTTCAACAACAAAAAACACACAAACAGATAATTGAAATTAGAAATAAGGCCACGTGATCTCCAAGACTAATGCACACAGATAACGAAATAAGGGGGTGGGGGAGGTTTCCAGGGAAGTTGTTAAACCAAATAAACCACCGAGTTTTAACTTACAATTAATATGCGCGTCCTGTGTCGGAACCTCACAAGCAAAACACAACGCGTACGTTCCACCATCTAATAATTTGTCCGACCATGCCCAATAAACTTCCTTCAGATAACCTGCCAGGCAAAACAATCCTCGATAAAACTCAAACTCAGATTGAAACTAAGAGTACACCCAAATTAAACCTGCATTTAAAACCAACCGAAACTAAGCAGTCAGGCTGTTCCTCAGGTTCAGTCGGTTATTAAGGAATAAGATCTTTCACATAGTTAATTGATCCTCGCACAACGCGAGTACCCACAACTCGATCGTGCAAACAGGAAGTGAGGTCACGTGAGCACAGAGTTGCTGCGCGCGCAAACGATAGCTTTGCCAGTGGCCCGCGAAAATTTCGCAGAGCCTGCTTCTTTGCTTAGATCTGCGTGGAAGAAGGTTAACTTTAAATGAAAAAAAAAGGGGGGGAGTCGTTTTTTTCACTCGGTGATTCTTATCCTGAATCATACGCGCAGGTGAGGTTAAGCCTGGAACAGGGGCCCGTCCGTTCAAAGCTTTTTAAAGCCAGACGAAGGAAACACGTGTAAACATTTTCAGGCCCACCTACCTGGCCGTGCTTGGTTTTACGTGCAGAAGATTACCGGGTCTGAAAACTTACCTGACCTTGTCAGCTTTTTCTCTCTGGTCTGTAAGCAGACTAGAAGCGGTAGGCATGGCCGCGAGGAAGGCGAGCAGTGCTAGGCATTGCCGTCAAAGCTGCGCTAGTGTGAAATACCTCGGACGTCTGGACCTAGCGTCGCTCGCCTTGCTGGTGTCTACAAAACTAGCCTTAGGTTCAAATAATGTGGTCGTACGGTTGTAGATTAATCACCGCGAGGTGGAAGCACTGTCCCTCTAAATAACCACCACCATTATAGATTAACGTCAAATGAAGGTATAATTATATTAAAAATCCCGCCCAACACACGGCCCCTCCCCAAAACTGCACCACCAAAACACATGCGCACGCACGCACGCACGCCGCACGCACGCACGCCGCACGCACGCACGCACGCACGCACGCACGCACGCACGCACGCACGCACGCACGCACGCACGCACGCACGCACGCACATGGCTGGTTATTGGTTTGCTTAACGTCCCGCCGCAAACTGGGTGGGTATCGGGACGTTGTATTATGAAGAGGGGCTCCTGTTACTAGGTTATGTACTGAAACCCCCCCCCACCCCACCCGACTGAGCGAAAGAGAGAGAGTCGCATCATCGATACAACTCGATAAGATAATTTTAATTCGCTTTGAAACAGTAGCCAGTGATTACTGACGTAAGGGGGCGATAACGAGCCCACCATGGAATCTATACCGCTCAAAAGAGTTAAAAGACCAGCTGCGTTTTGGCAAGAGCGTATGTAATTTGCAAGAACCCGGCATCCGGCTCGTGCCTCATGCTTCATGCTGAAACAGTGAACGTCAGTGTGCGTGGAAATCGGTGTTGATGTGGTCTTATACGCCACAGGAGGAGGTCGGACGTGCGCCCAGGATGCCAGACAATGCGTACAAATCAAACGCGTGCAGGTGACAAAGCAAAACTGAAAGGGTGAAAAACCGTAAAGCACGTAGATGCGTAATGGAAACACATTTCAGCTGTTGCCGAGGGAGTGGTGCCTATTTATGGATGCGTTCGAAAGACAGTTTGTAACCGTCCCCTCAAGACGTCCTCTCGGTGATGCTGATTTCAGCACGTGATTGGGG
>SMGT01002111.1:146970-162742 GCA_004794575.1 Lanistes nyassanus | reverse complement strand
GGGGGGGGGGGGCTGCAGCAAGGCACTGGTGTCTGTTAAGTTAGTTGCCGACTGGGAGCACTGCATTAAGTCACTGTGACGTCGCGAGACCTCTACAGCCAGGCGTTCAGTTTCATCGAGCGCAGACGATCGGCGGGAGGAGGAGGGGGGCACAATCGACGTCCAGATTGGATGACAGGTTGTCGTCCTGTCGGGTTTGCATGACAGAACAGCCACCGTCAACACAGTTGGGGGCAGCTGTGAGCAATCAGCAAAGTCGATCTTGCTGTTGGAATAAAAATAAACCCATTAAATCTGTTTTTGGTTGTTGCATTAATGAATGAGGTACACATCAGCTTCATTCTGACATCACGTAGCGCGTGCTTTTTGTCCTGCTCTGTCAATTCTTTTGGGCGGTATAGCTTAATTTCAAACGTGTTTCTCGACATGTTTCAACCAAGACCGGAAGTTGTCTGCCTACCACAGTAAGCGATACCTGGCATCGATGATCACGACCTTTGACCTGCCGTTGCGTAAATTTCGGTGGGTGCCAAGTTATATTACAAGCTAGTGTCAATCTTCCTATCACCTGCTCGAGTGGAGGTGAAAAATTGTCTGGTATCCCACACGATGTTGCGCAGGAGAGATTTTTGTGCTGTCTAATTAAGCCGTCTGTGCTTTTTTAATTTCATTTTTTTTCACAGTTATGGACTACGGTGTCGTTTAATTGCTTTTATTGGTCTCAAAGAAAGGTATTTTCTAATTTTGCCAAGATCTACGATATAACTAAGTTGGTCTATCAGCGAATTTTTGGTCTTCTCTCACGCGCAGTCTGTGTGTCCCTGATATCCTTTTAGATGGACACATTCACCAACTTGGACATACTTCCCTACACATATATGCATGCACATATGCACACAGGGATGAACTGGCGAGCAGATAGATGGATGGATGGATAGAATGTCAGGCAGAAATAAAATTAATCAGACCTCACCCCCACACAAAGAGGAAATTGGAAGGCATAGTAAGGACGGTGTGTGTGTGTGTGTGTGTGTGTGTATGTGCGTGCGCGTGCGCGTGCGCGTGCGTGTTCGTGCATGTGCATATGTGCGTGCGTGTGTGCGTGCATGCGGCTGCATGTGACGCTCCGTGCCGCGCATACAACACCTTCTGTTTAAAAAAAAGGATATCACATCCAGCGGTAACGTGTGGAGAAGAGGATGAGAACTCACGACTCGCCATCTGTCTTGGTGCTAAGGTTGTACACCAGGGGCAGGAAAGAAGGAAGAATGAAATACGACATTAGCATGATTATGGTCAGAAACTAACACTCTGTTTGTTTCGTGATCAACTGTCCAACACAGCTTCATAGCACCTTTTCTGTCTAATGTTTCTAATATCATATCGGGAGTTTCTTCTTCTTGTCACAAATTCATTCACCGCAAGCATCAAGATACGAAGGACTTAGTACATGAACGATTTTTTTGTTTGTTTCCTTGGAATGACATCCTTGAGGGCAGGTTGATATGCAAAAAGTTGAATTTAAACTCTGTATAGGGGGAGATCCAAAAGATAAAAGGGGTGACAACGTATTGCTAAATTCAGAAGACTTCGAAAAAATAGGGCAAAGGAGCGGGGAATAGGAAAGTGATTTATATTCAGTATGCATCTAAGAGCTGGATTACCCTTGGGGGGGGGGGGGGCTTTATTGCTCAACTAAAAGCGGCAATCTGGTCGCTGTAAGTTCGTCTGATGGGTCTCGTAACCAGACCTCGTTAATTTTCTCATCGCACCTGTTTCCACCAAATTTTTCGACGACGACGATGATGGTAACGAGGACGATGATAGCGACGACGACATAGACGATACCGAAGAGGAAGACTACCGCTTCCAATATCATCGTCTCTTCCTTTACCATCATCGTCTCCTACTTCATGGCAACTACCAAACACTTAAGAATGACCGCTGGTAAGAAAGCTTGATGTTGTTCAGGCAGAAAGTAGAATACATTGTACTGTTGACAGCTGACTTTTCTGTAGACGATCCTTGATGGACAGAAGCGACGTGTCAGGTGCGTGAAGCGGCCCATGCGCATTGAAAACGCATCTTGAGTTGAACGCTGTCTCAGCGCAGCGGCAAAACCCTGACATACGCGGATGAACTAAACCAGACTGAAGCAGTGGTAAATAAAAATGTTTAGTTTAATTTCCTCAGAACAAAGACAGATTTTATTTTTCCCAACAGATCTTCGCAAGCAGATAACCCTTTTTTTATCCTTCATCCCGTCATAAGCAGCTGAGACTTTGGTTGATTGATTGATTGACTGACTGACTGACTGACTGATTGATTGATTTATTTATTGATTGATTGACAAACGCATAAACACACGCACCTACACCCACAGTGGGGAGCATCCTTCTGTTATTATCTGTGTGAGTGTGGCAGAAAAACGAAATCACACAAGTCTATACAAGTCTGTGGGCCAACATAGCAACAGGTCCTTGTATTTTTTCCGTCCCATCTGGAGGGAACGCTGTCGAGATTCATAATTGCAGAAAATATGTTAGGGTGATGCGATGTTCTTAGCGCAGTACTGCAAAGTTTAACAACTTGGCAAAGTTTCAAAAAATTCTAAAATATAAACCGTCTGTTTCAAGCGTCTAAACCTTCTGCTCCCATTTCCGCGTTCGTAGACTGTGCGATGTTCAAGATGGGTGGGGGGATTGGGGTGGGGGGGGGGGAGAGGAAGGCAGAAAGGGTTTTGGTCAAGCAAACCTGATTCATAATGAAGCAAGTCAGAGTTTAGGTAAAGATCTTAAGAGGACAATTCTCACGCAAACGGGAGAGCAATATCCCATGAATTCCAGTTTTATTTTTTGAGAAAGGTCTCCTCAATAAACTAATTAGATTCCTAGAACTCTAGTCTTCCAAGGCATTCATAAAGAAGATTCTCTTGTAAAAAGAAGACAGGGGCATGTCTCGTGAAGTTCAGCTTGATTGAAGGAAAAAGTAAAACGGAATTCTGGAATCTGCCTTTCGCTTTGTCTGCTGCTCTCTTCACAGCATTCCTTTTACAAGGATGCCTGAGATTCTGCACTGAAAAGCCAGACTTTGCGCTCAAACAGTTATCTGGTAATTACTGCTGCACATTACAAAAAATCTTTCCAAATATATTAGCAAACTTAGTTTTATTTTCAGCTCTGTGTGATTAGATTTTTCTTTTTGGTGCCTTCCTATTAGAAATTGTTAAAGTTGTTTTCCTCCGCGGTATGATAAAATATGTGCGTTAAAAACAAGGGAAATCCCTCAAGAATGTACAGTGGAGCACCAGCAAGGCTGAGCAAAAACACCAGAGTGAATGGAGCGTATGCATTCTAAACTAGACGACTATGTAAAAGGTTTGGATAATAGACTAATAAAATAGGATTCAAAATAGGCTTTGAGTGTCTGGTTATAATTAGCCTGGGAGTGTACGGGTGCAACAAGAGAAATGATAAGACAAACATAATGGAACACTGCCCGAAAGCAAAAGGTCAAAGGTAAAGATCGCGCTGTAACCTTTTCGGTCGTTTGGAAGTAAGGTCTCAGAGACCCACTTTTGTGTGGGCTGATGTTGTAAGACTTGTTTTCCGCCACGAATAGAATTCCGAGAGCTCATGGTGTATGAGTAAGGGCAGAAACTGTTGCCGTGCTGCGCGACCGAAGGTCCATCCCGCTTAATAAGAATGGAATTCTGATTTTTGTAGTTTCAGACTATTAAGCCTTACCGCATGTTGAGAATCACGCATCTTATTATTTTAAAACTAAACTAAATCTGAAGTTTTAGCATTTCTTTTAGCATTTCTTTTGACAAATACTGAATAGCAAGGAAATCCTTTCTACACAGATCACTGAATCACAGGGCATCGTGTAATAATTGACCATAGCGCATGCGCAGCGAGACCTCGGAATATCATTCATGGCCTGAACAGGATTCTTACAACACAAAGCTTTTCCAAGGCGGTGTCATCTGTACACCTCGCTGCTGTCCTGTCTCCAGTCGTGTCAGGGGTGGGGTACACATTTGCAGCTAGTGGTCAGGTACCCACTTACGTCTGTTGGTCAGGGCCACATCTGCAGGTAGTGGCGTAGTATCTGTTTACAACTAATAAAAATGGTCAGGTGTAAATATACAGTTGGGGGTCTGATAGTTACAGTGGTCAGGTGCACAATTAATTTACAGCAGGATGGACAATGATGTGCATTCGGACGGCTGGCATTGGCTGTCAGGTATAATAATTTCCTCTGTGCGTAAATCTATACATCTTCTGCCAAATAGAGTGGAAGGACTCTATGCGTGCGTGGGTGCGTGCGTGCGTGCGTGCGTGCGTGCGTGCGTGCGTGCGGGGTTTTCGTTGTCGACTGATAATAATCTTTGACTTAACCTAAGGCGAATGATTGACTTTTTGTTGGAGCTGGGAATGGGGTATTAGATGCTATTATCAGGGCCTCGGAGGCCTGGTTAGCTCTTCAGGTAAAGCTGCGGACCAGCTTGTGGATGTTGCTGGTTTAAATTCAGGAGTGGCCAAGGATTATCTCCTTGAGTTAAACATTGTGCAAACTCCATTCGGCCATCCCCAGAACATCAAACTGGTCAGAAAGTCCGCACTGGCCATCTCACTGCTGCTGTCAGTTCGGTGGTTCTGTCAGTGCGTAGCTCAGTGGTAGGACTCCATCCCACATAGTGCGAAATCACCGCCAGGTGGAAGCACTGTCCCTCTAAAATATCCCACCTACTTTATCACACGCCTCTTTCTACTAGTTTCCGCCCACTTGTAAGTCTGCAGCCAATGGTAATTTAGTGAAAGAGAAAACTCCCAGAATTCTGTTAAACTTGCACAAATATCTGCAAGTAAAATGAATGAATGAATGAATGAATGAATGAATGAATGAATGAATGAATGAATGAATGAATGAATGAATGAATGAATGAATGAATGAATGAATGACAATACCCTCTCCCAGTTCATCTATAACAAATAGTTTTGTGTGGCAAAATGACATTATCCCTTCATTTCTATTCTATAGCCGTTACCAAACGCACTTGCCAAAAACCTGAGACTGTTAAGAAGGTGGGAAATTTAATGTAAAAAAAAACAACAACTTGGTTTAGGGGGAATGGGTCTTTCAGTCAGACTTGCGAGTTTCCCGTGTGAAACGTCGAATAAACGGTCTCATTGTCGATTATTCTGTACTTTTTGGGAATAATATACCGGCAAGGTAGCCCCGTACAGAGTGACTCACACCTGAGCTGTTTGAAGCCAGCAATTTATCTAAAAAAGCCTCAGGTTGACGTAGCTGATAAATGCAGCAATAAGGAATTAAGTCAGTTGTTAGTCACTTGTACGATTTCCTGTCTGAAGGTCTCCGGCCTGTTCAAATTAAAATTACTAATTCGGTAGACGACCTGACTGCAATTTGGCCGCTAACATGCCGTGCTAAATGGAATTTGAATACAGGAGTTTGAGTTTTATTGCGGTGGCATTTGAAGTTTAGAGGAACTATGGAATTTTTGTTGAAGGGGTGGGGGTGGGGTACAGTTGTAGTGGTGGTCACGTTCTCCGCAGTGCCAACTCGTTCTCGCCGTATCTGCGTCCGTACGTGACAAACGGTACGAGAGGGACAGAGAAATCCTGCATGTGCGCGTCTGTGTGTGCATGTCTTCGCGCGCGAGCGCGCGCGTGTGTGTGTACCTGTGTGTGTGCCTGTGTGTGTGCGTGTGTGTGTGTGTGCGCGCGCGTGTGAGAGAAAGTCTGTGTGTGTGAGAGAGACAGAGAGTGTGTGTGTGGCCTCGAAACTCAATCGTACGTTTAAGAAGTGTGTGCATACGAAACTTTAAATGTGATTTGAATTTCACGGGCCGCGCTTGATTGATAAAGCCACAAATACTGATTTGGAATTTCCTTCCGCAACCCTTCTTCCACTTGAAAAGAAAGAGATCGGGACAAATCTACACAGCATTGGACAGACAGGACTGTGGGCAGGCAGACAGTAAGGCGGGCAGGCAGACCGCTGGGCAGGACAACAAACAGACGGCAAAGAAAGCACAGAGACAAAGAGAGTAGGTAAGCATATGCGGACAACAGGACAGAAGAGAGGAGGATGGATAAATGTTTAGTACGTCAAGCAGACAAACAGATAACCAATCAAACGGACTCATGTGCAGGAGGGAAAACTAGCGAGCAAGTAGGAAAACTGACGTTTTACAGGAAGCAGCATGGGCAAGTGCACAGGTAACCAAAATAGGCAAGTAAGCAAATGGACATGTGTATAGGTGAGTGAAACGAAAGGAAGTGCGTACAGGCAACTATAGGCATATAAAAAAGGAATATATAACGGTAATCAAAAGGCGAGCTGAGCAGGTACACAAAACGAACATGCATATAGGTAGAGCCACAGGACACCTGAACTCATCAGAAAGAAACACAAGCCAACAGTCCCACTATTTAAAAAATACATGGATATTAAGCACAAAGGAACAGTATATAAGTAAGCAAACGAACAGAGAGAGTTGATGGGGAGAGAGAAGAGGAGAGACGGGGGTTAGAGAGGCATATATTGTAAAATAAATTATAAAATCCGCGCTTGACAGGCTCAGAGATAAATCTATCGGAGCAAGACCCCCTGGTGGTGTGTTACCCCAACAAAATACATACAGCAACCTCGGTAACATAAGACATTGGAGATAATTTTGTTTTTAAATCAACGTCTCCTGCTGTCGCGTGCATTTCGGCGCGTGCTTGAGTTGATGATGAGGTTATCGGGCTCACGGCTGGCCATCTCAGCTTCCGGCGGATGTTGACCTTGATGGAAGGTAAATGACCTGCAGAGACCTAATACCCGTATATTCTGCGAGGCGCGTACGTGCGCAACAGCGCTGATTTCTAACCTACGTCATCTTCAGCCGAAAAGAGCGGCCACCAGTCGCGTTCTCTAACCGCTAGTACGCGCGCTGGCACGAGAGATCCCTCTAGCCATGTGTTTACAGCCCTCGACCAGGCGTGACACAATCCCGAAAAAGTTAAGCGTTGGCAAGAGCCATTGTTTTACGGCGGCTTAATGATACCAAAGATTATATACAGATTACTCTGACAGTATAAGAAAAGCAACACCTGCGCAGGAAGAGTTATTCAGCGTGACAAAGAGAAAGATGGCCGCAACCGCGGAGTTGTTTCCCCTAAGTCCCCTTTTTGTACAAAGCAAGCTGCCCATTGTAGTGAGTAAAATATATAATCTTTTGTAAAACCAAATCTACGCTTGGGAAGGGTGAGGACACATGGTCACAGGGACACAGGGTCCATTGACACGTTAGAATTTCGTGCCTTGATGAAAAGTATCTTTTAAAGAAATATAATTGCTTGGAGGAAAATGATAATAAAAGTCACATATTTACACCTTAGCTATCGTCTCTTTTAATTTTACATCTCTGGATATGTAATGTTCATCTGAGGCGTATTAGATTCTTAAAAGAAGTCCCGATAATTGCCATCATCTATGTCTATTTATCAATTATATACAAGTATGTAAATATAGGCTTATGAATTATATATAAATGTAAAGATACATGTAAAGATACCTGGTTGTGGCTTTAAACGGATATGCTGTGGTCTAGGAGACTAGGACAGAACCTGTGAGGGGAAAATAGAAATTGGACGAAATTGGATGTGCAGAATTAAGAATCTTTATCCTATCACACTGCTGGCATTTGACTTGCTCACTTAAAACCAGAGAAAGTCAAATCAGATTGATTTAAAAAGAGCCTGCGGACTTAACCTATTCTACTTTTCGTGTTTGCTCGCAAACATACACACCGTGTCAGCTAGACACGCAATTCGCCCTCACCCAACACCCACTGCCACCCGCTCCCATGCATTCTGGACTAGCGGAAGTTTCCAGCGCAGCTCAGAGGGACGCCAATGTGGTGGAAAAAGTCTCGACGTAAATGCACGTGCCGTGGTTGCGCGAGCGTCTCCGATGGTGTTTGTTTTATCAAGAACTGACTTCTGCACTGGCAGATGGCGAACGCCAAAACCTCCGTTTGTGGGAAAACACAGGTCGTGACCTGACCCCTCTTGCCCTTGCAGCTAGAAGGGACACCACGTGCAGAGCGTTGTCACTGAGAGATCTGTAGTTACGTTGACGATTGGTTGGGCTCATGGACTGTGGTGCTTAATTTGGGGTAAGAGTATACAAGCTATTTATCTGTACAATTGTGGTGTACCAGCTAGCATGCATAGATGTACGCATCGAGAATATGTTCCTTCCGCAGTAGGGGTTGAGCTCTGACTAATTATGGCGGTGTTAATTCTGTCTTTAAAGAATGTGATGGAATCTTTGACTGGCTATGACCGAATGGCTTGTTTTCAGCCTACCTCCCTGGACATCGACAGGTCGAAAACTGAATAATTAATTTAACACAAATTTTAGCTCAAGGACAAAACAGAAAAAAAAGAAAAAGAGAGAGAAAAAGAACATTTATTCTTGTCGTTATCGGGCAAACACCAAGCAAATGTCCCCCAAACCGCAATTCCAGAACAACACAGCAATCATATCCAGCCATGCAGGGATTTCTAAAACTGTGGGCGTGGCAGCTGGCCCCGGCATGATTGACAGCTGTGACAGCGCGCTGTCCCTGGCGTTAATCTTCCAGTGTCAGTTCCTAATGATTCACGCCGCTGCCTTCTTGGCTACCCGAGCAGCCAGCCCTCTCTGATTCTCACCTGTAAAAAATAAAGCGCTGGGAGGACTGGCAGGTGAATGGACACAGGAGTACAGTTTTCGTAAACAATGAGCTGGCTTCCCGCTGTTACCTTTCCCAGAGAGATTCACACCCTGGTCTCCCCACCCTGGTCTCCCCACCCTTGCCCTGTCCGTGTTTAAAGCTGTGAATACCACCTGCCCGGAGTCTCGGGGATCAGCGGGAGAAAACGGTGACGTGCGCCCTTCAGGTTAGTCGCTTGTCGTGACAGCCCCGGATGTAGGGAGATTACGAGAAAATGAACGCCCCTCACCTCACCCTTTCACCCCACCCCCACCCCAGACAGGGGAGGCTGTGGAGGTTTGTGAACGATCTCCGCCTTGAATATCAGTGACAGAAGCAGAAGGCTGGCGGGGTGGGGTTAAAGGGGTCGGAATCCTCCCGCCAAACCTTGAAAGGTCCGCCGGTCCAAACGTGACGAATGAGTACGAACCTGTCGAAACCTGAGCGCCCATCACAAGATTCGGTGACAGTCCCTTCTAGCTGCTGCAGCCCCGTCCAGGCTGCCAGGCTCAGAGGATGCAAATTACGACCGTACGAGAAGGCTGGATGACTCTGTGGTCAAAACGGCGGACTCGTGTATCAAAAGTGGCGAGTTCGTGTCCAGCAGTGGCTAAGGATCTTAGAGTTAAAAACTGAGGAGACGGCATGACCAACCGCGGGCTGGCCTGCATGAGCGTTCATAGCTGAAGTTCCGCTCATAGAAGTGTCCTAACACCCATTTGCCCTGTTAATTTTACGTACACCGTTACGTATGAGCAGGAGATAAGATTGCTAATGCGAGCCAGCATCGAAACAAAAACTGCCTGCCCGCATTGACCATCTTACTACAGCTATCAGTCTGGCGGGTTTTTCAGTGCATAACTTAGTGATTGGACCCCAAACCCTCTCCCCCATAGTGCGAAATCACCGCGAAATGGAAGTACTTTCCCCTCCGAACCAACCAACCAAACAACCAACCAACCAAACAACCAACCAACCAACCAACCAACCAACCAACCAACCAACCAACCAACCAACCAACCAACCAAGAATTAGGAAGAACAAACAATAATGAAGAGGCGAAGGAGAGAGAAAAGGCGTAAGAACGACGTGAGGAGAGATTACGACGCTGACGTAATAGTACGGAGTAATTAAACGTGATAATGACGTAGAAAAGGAAAAAAAGATGGGAGAAGATAAAGATGTATTGAGAGACTGACGCAATTTTCTCCAGGTCCTCTAGACAGAAAAGACACAAAAGTACAAAAATTGTGTTTGAACTACAGGATTCTCCAATGATAATAAGAAGGTAGGGACAGAGGAGGGGAAGCGAATTCCTCAAGGGCGCCTGCTCTCTAGAATGGCAAGTTTTGCGACTATTGCCCTCTTGAAGTCGTTAAGACGCGGGGTGCACTTCGCTGTGCGAGTGGCAAGGGACCCTTGGAAAGCAACTCTTACTCTGGGTAGAGCAGATGGCGCAGACGTAGTGAGCGGGTGAGGTCTGTGGGTGGGTTGGTGGACTAGCAGACCTTTATGTAGTGATGCTGCTCCGTCAACACATCTCTAAGCAATCCTTTCGCATGTCGGACGCCTTTGTTAAGACGTTATTCTGACGTTCTTATGTCGTTTTAAAATTTTATTATGCGGTTGTTGCAACGTTACGCCGTTCATGTCACGAGGTTATTCTGACGTTCTTATGCCGTTTTTAAATTTTATTATCCTTTTATTACAACGATATGCCCTTTCTGTCATGAGGTCATTCTGAGGTTCTTATGTCGTTTTTAATTTTCATTATGATTTTATTACAACGTTACGCTGTTCATGTCATGAGGTTATTCTGACGTTCTTATGTCGTTTTTAAATTTTATGCTGTTATTACAACGTTATGCCGTTCATGTCTTTATTATGACATTTTATGGGGTTCTTAGTTCGTTTTACAATGTTATAATGATTTTATGACGTTCACATGTCGTTATTACTATGACGTAATTTGTCGTTCTTGTGTCGTTGATTTTGTAATGTTATTATATCTTTTTATGACTTTCACACAATGCTGTCGTTATAACATCATTACTATTTTCATGTGTCTTTCTTATCTCGTTCTGTATTATTATCGTTATGTCTATAGAAATTGAATACGTCAGCAGGATCTTTACTCAGCGTTAAACAAGGAACCATCAAGTCTTACGTTGCTGATTTGGTTCGTTGTAACTGTACGGCGATGATTTAAAATAAACTTTATACACCAACAGGTCGACTTAGCCGAGTTTCGTCTTAGCCCTGTGGTAATAACCTATCGAGCGATCCACTTTCTTGTACAGATTTTTCAACGCTTAACATTCTCTTATTCCTTTGTCTGCTTTCCCCGTCTATGGGGACCAAAGAGACATTTTATGTAAATAACTGAGTGGACGGAAGGAGGGTTCGGCTCATACCCTAAGGGAACATAAAATCCTTGACATCCACCTTCTGGCAGTAATGTTTAAACAGCGAGTACACTGACTGTTAGATGGCATTATAAGTGATGTCATTTCCGCACTACTCAAGCAGCAAAAGGATTTGTTAAATCTCTTTGCCTAATCCACACGCCCCTTATTGCACAAAAGGAACCAGAAATAACTGTAAAATAGACATTGAAGCGGGAAAGAGGGATTGAGAAAAAAGTACAGGTATCGTTTTTTCCCCTTCTTCACTCCCCATCCTCCTCCTCTACCGAGGACATTGGAAGACTGAGCAGAAGTACCAGATACCTGCTTGCCCTTCCCTCTGGTCACCTTCCCCCACCTCGCTCCCTCCACTCCATGAGGCATCCAGTCTGGCCTCTCGTCAGTTACAGCAAGTCGTTTTGCCTCATAAATTAGTGTACCTAGGGAATCAGCTCTTTTATCTCCACCCCCACCCCCACCCCCTATCCCGCGGCTTCGTGTTTTTCGTCGCATGACTCACCTCGTCGCATGATCAAAGTGACACCCGAAGGCGCCATTTAGCTTACAAGGTCACCTGGGAGGTCAGATGCCAGTCTAGACTGTAACTTCGTCCAGTGAGAACAGAATGTTATCGATCTTCGAGTCCCTTCCCTCGCCTTCCACCTCCTCCCCCGGGGGGGGGGTGGTGCGGAGGGAGCCGCTAGCATAACGGCACAGCGTGCTTTTCATCTATACATTGGGTTTTGGTTCGAATCGCATGTCCGGTACACATACTTTCTCTGCATGTGGCACGTGTTTGTAAGGCTGACTGACAGGGTGAGAATGAAGTTCTTCGCATTTCTGTCATAAAAACCGTCATAATAATACTATAAGAACGGCACGTGAGCGTCATAAGAAGACATAATAACCTGTGTGTGTGTGTGTCCTACTTTTTGTCTGCCAGAACCTGTTGTGTCCCAGGGCTGTCATGTCACCCCAGAACTGCCCCTCGTCCACTGGCTGCCTGAAGTATCGATTCAGGCGTGGCCGAGTAGATTAATTAACAGGAACGCTGCTGTCCCAAAACTTCAGAGAGGAATGAGGGGATGGGGGATGGGAGATGAGAGGGTGGGCAAAACGCGTACCTAACGCCCACTAAGGTGACCCCTTCCAGCCCCGAGGTTGAGATATGCATCCCCGGTCCTTTTGAGTCCGCCAGCGGTCCTTCATTATCTCCCTTGCTGCGGTCACTCTGCCATGGACACGAAGGTAGATTTCCTTATGACCCATGCCCCTACTATGCGCCGCTATTTTCTACGCGCTGTTGGCTGCATACTATAGAGCATGCGAATACGTAATTGTGTCCGTGTGCTTGCGCATGCATTCTAGAACGTGCATAAAAGTAGGTGTGTATAACATTGCGGAAAAATACACGCTTGTTCTAAGATGAAATCCACGTATATTGGCATTTACGCGAAAAGTGGCAATTACTTTTTCATATACATATATACGCATGTCTGTGTGTGGAGAAGCGGGTTGGGCAGGGGTATATATATGTACACCATATAGGCTATATATCATATACGGGGTTGGGAGAGGTATTAACCAAACAGGATTTTCTTGAGGTCTTTAATCAAACACTCGTGGAAAAATCTCTTCATGCTTTTAAAAAAGGATTACACTTCTATTTTTGGACCATTTCCATTGATTCTTCTGTTGGTAGCCATGCTTGTAGCGAGGATGCTCCGGGCTCATCCATCCCCATGAAATATTCATTCACACGTCTCTGTGTGGACTAGCCAGTCGCGTGTCAGAGGAGTTTACGCACGGAGTGTCATGCCGGTGTTGACACGTCTCAGGTATCATATGTGCCTCCGTATGCTGGCATTCACTCTTACACCTGTCCGTTGTCCTCCCTTCACCCAGACAGTCCTCCCGCCGTCTCTACCCGCGAATTATGTCCAGCCTGCTCAGGGCTGAAGATTCATGCTGCCATAAACAAATCTTTCCGTCTGTCTTGTGTTGCCGATGAAGGAACTTTCACGGCACACGTGCATTTTTCAACGAACAGGGGCTCAGACATGGGTTAGCATGAACACCTGATTCAGTCGGACCGGCCCGGAATGCATGTCAACTACTAAATTTACACCCGAATAGCGGATTTTTTTTCTGTCTCTGAAAATGCTGTTTCGGCGAACTTGGAATAAGCTATTCGCTCCTGGGACGACCGAAAAACTTAATTATTACCCAATAACAAGGGAAGGATAAGCTATTCGGTTTCCGTGCATGGGAACTTCAAGGAACTTATTCTAGAACATCCATCACGACAGGAATAAGTCGGCTTTTCGGCTGCTTTGCATAGAGGGCCTGATCTCTGCATAGCTAATTCAACTCTTTTTTATTTCATCGTTGGGCTATGCCGAGGAGAAAATATTTGCAGTGGAGGTTTACATAACGTTGTGCCGTTGATTCTTGTGTCCGCGTGCAGCTGCCCTCTCTGTTTCTCTTATTCGCTCTCTCTTTCCTCCTTTCCATCTCTGTTTCTCCTATTCGCTCTCTCTTTCCTCCTTTCCATCTCTGTTTTGCTTTCCTCTTCTAGTCATTCGTATTGTGTTCTCTGCCTTTGGACTCTTTCATCATCGCCCCGTCCTCCCCACCTAGGTTTGGATGCGCTTCTGTTGCTTAACTGTCTAGCCTTATAATCTCTCATCCTGCAGCAGTCGGTGGCGCATCGACAAAATGTAGGAAGGATCGCGGGTCATCGGTTCACATCCCCCCCCCCCCGCTTATATTCGATCTGCAGCTGCCATCTGATTCCAGGCCCATGTGTTTGCTGTGATATTTCCATAATTTCTGACCAAATTCCGTATGCAAGAAACCCGAACATCTTACTTATTTCAGAATATTCGCCACGACAAGGAATAAGTTCCTTGAATTTCCCAGGAAAACCAAATAGCTTATTTTCGCTCGTTATTCGCCAATAATTAAGTGATTCGGTCATCTCAGGAGCGAATAGCTTATTCCAACTTCGCCGAAACAACATTTTCAGAGATAGAAACAATCCGCTATTCGGGAATAAATTTAGTACTATTTACATGCATACGGAGCCAGGCGGGAAATAATTATATGAAAAGAAAGAGCCACCGCATACAAAAAAAAAACAATCAAGTAGTTTCCAAGGCTATAATCTCTCGTCGTCGTCAGTTCAGTTTTAATTCTAACATCTCCTCCCTACCCTTTCCTCGTATTCTACTTTAAAAGCTAATCTGGATTTGTGGGTAGTAACAGGGGTACAAGCGTGTCTTCTCATTTTTGTGTGGTACGACAAGTCCGCTACGATTCAACTGCCGGGACAACTTATAGTCCCGTTTTGATCCTCCCCAGAGCGCGTTCCTGTGTGACCTGACGTGACCCCCATCTTAATAATATATTATGTGCAAAATTCACCCCTCTACCGTTCCCACGTTTCGCACGTTTTCTTTCATGTTAACCGGTAAGGTGCGAATTGTTAGAGGGGGCGTAGCGTCCCTCCCCTCTCATGTCACGATGTCTCACAAACATTACCTGCTTCTTTGTGTCTTTCGTCTACATGTCAGTTCGGATTTTCTTTGCGTTCCGCTCTCTCTCTCTTTCTCTTTCTAATTCTTGTCGGTCCTCTCTTCCCCCTTCCGTTCTCTTCCCATCTTTCTCTCTTTACCTCGTTCCTTTCTCGCGTTAAGGACAGCTCACATTCCCGTATTCCCGTGAACGACGTTTGTGGTGTGTGAACGAAGTTTAAGATTATAGCTACAATCTCTTCGCTGTTTCTTTCGCCCTCTCTCCTTTATTGCTACAAGCGTCGTCTTTCCTCTGTTTTATTTGTCTCGCATGCAAAGCGCCTTTCTTCTGTCGCTGTCTTTCTATTGGGCACAATAGTATTCTGTTTCTTTTACACCAATGGCACGATCAAGGTTACAGAACATGGAGCCTAACAAACCCTGCCGGGTGCGTGCCTTTAACTGCTGACGAAAATGCAAATACATTCTAGACTCGCAGTAAATGCATCCTTGACTCACAGTGTAAATATTAACGAGCTAACGAGCAACTTATTTAACCGAGTAGAGTATTCATCGCGTATTTTACAACGTTAAAGGCTTTGACTTCGTTTCCAGCCGTCTTCAGCAGTTTCACAGACGAATGTAGATGGTATTATTACTTTCCACAGTCTCTACTGTCGTCTGTTGTGTCATCTTGGAACAAACAAGGAGGGAAGACGCGGGTTGTCTACAGGCGAGGGATGTTAGTGGCTCGCGGGAGAAGTAACGTCTACAGGCGAGGGATGTTAGTGCCTCGCGGGAGAAGTAGCATCTACAGGCGAGGGATGTTAGTGGCTCGCGGGAGAAGTAACGTCTACAGGCGACGGATGTTAGTGGCTCGCGGGAGAAGTAACGTCTACAGGCGAGGGATGTTAGTGGCTCGCGGAAGAAGTAACGTCTACAGGCGAGGGATGTTAGTGCCTCGCGGGAGAAGTAGCGTCTACAGGCGAGGGATGTTAGTGGCTCGCGGGAGAAGTAACGTCTACAGGCGAGGGATGTTAGTGCCTCGCGGGAGAAGTAACGTCTACAGGCGA
>SMGT01002111.1:86952-125976 GCA_004794575.1 Lanistes nyassanus | reverse complement strand
TTGTGTTTTTATCATGGTGGTGGTGGTGGTGGTGGTGGTGGTGGTGGTGGTGGTGGTGGTGATGATGAGGATGATGAGGATGATGATGATGTGGGGGAAGGCCAAAAGGAGATCAAAAGACCTTTTCTTTCTTTTGGCAAGGTAGCCGACTCTCATTGCAAGGTTCTTTCAAGGTTCTATTCAAATTCTTATTTGAACAGCCGATGAAAGAGGCCGCAGACTAAAGGAAGAGGCTGGAGAAAAGAAACATGAGAAAACGGCAGATGGGGAGATGGGATTTCATGAGGACACAGGACCTGACGAAAAGGTCAAGCTGTTTTAGAAGCCCGACCAGCTCGTCCGTTGTAGACAGCTAGTCATAGATCAGGGCAAATTCAAAGTAGATGAAAAGGTCAGTGATGTAGAGAAAGAGTAATTCGGAAAAATGGAAATCCCATCACAAATGAGCAGAACATTCATCCAGTGAGTCTCTGTGAACGGGTGGGGTAGGCGCCTAATTTCCTCATTTCCAATTAACAACTTGAAATGGAAAGTCTTTTACAGATACCCGTGTGTTAGTGAGTGCACAAACGCAAGTGAACGACTGAATGGTTTGAGGCATAACGAAAATGGAATGTGTGAGTAAGCGCGTGCGCACATGAGTGGGAAAAGGGATGAGGGTATGGCGAGAAAAGATACGTCCCCCCTCCACCTGCCAGCTCTCTTTAACTCTTTAACTCTTTAACTTTAACTCTCGGAACCCCTCAGTGGTCTAGCAGTTAAGACGTTCGCTTTCGATGTGGGAGGTCGGTGGTTCGCGCCCGGGCTGAGTCATACCTAAGTCTTAAAAATTGTCAATCTAGTAGCTGCCCTGCCAGACGCCTGGCACAATAGGGAACGGTACTAGGACTGGTTGGCCTGGTGTCAGTATAATGTGACTGGGTGGGACTGGAGCCAGTGTTCCACGTGTGGCAGCACGTAAACTTGCCTCAAGCAACACCGTCCTGATATGCACCTAATTTGCGGACGAACTTTAAACAGCAACCAACCAGCCAACCAATTTTCACCTCTCCAAATATTTTCGCATGTCTCAATCTTTGTCCCTTGGCTGAAACTGACCTGGAGACCACAGATACCTGTCCTCTTGCCGTCAGTCCCGTTAACTCTCACCTTGCAGGGCGTCCCGCTTTCACGTGGCGAGTTTGACCAAACGGGTGACCAAGTGCGTGGATAATCTTCTGCGGGCCGGTGAGTCACTCAACACACGGCGTCGACGCCAGGGCGAAGCAACACTTGTCCGACATGTCGGACTTGTGGCGGAGTTATGTTCGGCTGTCGCAAGTCGGTGTCGTCCAGAGAGAGCGATTAGACTGTTTGACGCTAATGTTTGACATTGTTTAATTCCCTTACCTGCCTCCTAGTGCCTTATCAGACTTCGTGCGAAGCGAGTGTGTGGGTGGGGGGGGGGAGGGGGGCAGGTGTAGGGGAGGGGAAGGAGGAAGAGGGAGTGGGGGGGGGGTGAGAGCGAAACTAGAGGTACTAAGGGAGAAAATTTTTAGCTTTCTTTCCAGAAAAAAACCCAGATACGAAATACTTCCACATATCAGCTGCCTTAGAATTATCTATCGATATTTTCATCGTTTTGTCTTGAAATGTGTTCACGCAGATCCCTTTTGTTTGTTAGATTTCTGACGACGTTACAAGAAATCAAGTTACAAGAGACATGCCCTTCGCCAACTTTCCGCACATGGCCTATGGCACACGACGTCGGACAGAGAACGTACTCACTCAGTGTGCATTGTTAGCAGACTGATCTCGCACCAAGACGCATCGGTATAAACCATCGTTTGGTTTCATGATATGATTTTAGAGCTTAGAAATATTGGAATATTCGTACGTTTGTCGGATGTCAATGCAGGAGGAAGGCTCTGTGCGGTAAAATTACATACCCGATTAGGCACAGTTAAAAAAATTTGGACTAAACTTGTGTGATCATCCCCCATCCCCACTTTCCTGTCGTGTCTGTGTGGTTGATGTTTCTCTTAACCAAAACGGCATTTCTCAGCAGTTAACTTTGAAGTACAATCCCAATATTTTACATATGAAGGTCGCCAAATAGAAGACTTACACTTTTTATACTAAAGTGTTGTTTTTTTACCATATGAACTCAGTAGGCTAATAGTCGGCAGTCGGAACGCATCTGGGTTGAGCTGTGTAACTGTTTGCATCAGCTCTTCATGAGAAAGTGTGCTTACGAAAGTCACAATTTGAAGGGTTCTCTTAAAACTTTACCATACATACCCATTCCACAAATCGAATCTATAACGGCAATGCAAGAAAAGTTTCTGGCATATGGTTGACATTCAAGAAAAAATACAGGCCTTATCACGAGGATGCGGAACAATCTGGGAAACTTCAAAACGTTTTTGAAAGGGGAATATATGAGTTCTAAAATAAAAGGTAACTTGAGCAAATGTCCACAGAAAGTAGAACTTTCGGAATTGACAAAGTGTGTAGTCAACGACGGAACTTTCTGCAAGGCTTGACGATCGTATAACTATGACAACAGGGGAGTTTATCAACGACCTTAGAAACATCTGGAAGATCCAGCAGACATATCTGGAAAAGAATACAACTTTGGAGAAGGCTTCAGGAAGTCACGTAAAACACACACACACAGACACCAGTAACTTTAAGAACTAAGAGGTTCTAGTGTTACCGAAGACCCTTTTGGCAGTCTGAGGAAGGTACGCGTTAAGTAAAATTAATACTGTCAATGCTCTGGGTTGATGTTAGATATATGGCTGATTGTGCGTGTGCATAAAATATGCTTCTCTCTGCATATGTTTTTGAGAGGGGCTGTGATTGTGCGTTTGCATAAAATATGCGTCTCTCTGCGTATGTTTGTGAGAGGGGCTGTGCAGTTACTTTCAGAATAGCAAGACAGAGAGGCCGGAGGATTGATTAAAGGGAGACAATCCATTTCTTTCAGCTGTATTTGCTTGTGATTGTCTCCCGCGCTAACCACAACCTGGTTATCCCGCTTGAAGACAATGTAGGAGCATTTTCGCTCAGTCAGCCAAAAGAAGTTTAAATATGACGTCTTAGTAAAGAGAAATATATAAATTAAAATTATAATTTAAATTATAATTAAAAAAGGTTTTAAAAAGCTGTCTCTTCATATCGTAGCTTCTGGTCAAAGATAAGGACTTGCATAATCCTACTGTATTTTGAAAGTATGTAGGGATGCGCTAATCCTTCATAAAAGTCGAGATCAGCTTGAGGTTGTGTCTAAAGGGTCAACAAAAAATCGAAGACTGGCTTCGAGGTATATCTGTAAACTTAAAACCCTCTGTAATCCTAGACTTTAACACCACCCCCGAAGCCCCATAACCCCACCCCACAAATTACAATCGTTAAAAGAAAACAAATATCTGGCTTCAAATCTGTTAAGTTTTAAATACAAGTGGGAACCGTACACAATTTTCGTCAACGGAGCACAATGGTTAATGTGTTCATTCCATTTTAAAATGATTGGTCCGTGTCTTATCTACCTGTGACCCGGAAACACCGGCCGTCATGTTGCGATAACATTCTAGACTAACGCAAAGGATGTCGGACCCTTGTAGCTGCCAAAGATGGGAAGCACCGAGGCTTTTAGTAGAACGCTTAACAATCTTGCCTTTAGACATTTACCGGGCTATGTCTTTAACATCCATAGGCACTAAAATTCCTTCTAATTTCTTATCGCCACATCAGGGAAAAAATTAATTTTAATTCGCTTATCGTTCTTTGGTACTTCGGGCTGGATGGGGGAGTGAGGAGGGTGGACAGCACCAATAAAGCTTATGACGTCAGACAGTAAGTTGTCGCACGCGCCAAAATGACGCAATGGAATCAAATTACGCAACAGGGCTATCAAGATGACTGCCATGGACCGGAGCGGTCTCTGTCAAGGTATTTGTTTAAAATTTCTCTCGTGCGGCCTGTTGACTCCCCGGCTGTGTCGGCATGGCTGAAAAGACTGCTGACGAGGCAGTGATTCCTGTGGAGGGAGAAACGGGAGAAACCAGCGAGCCGGCCCCTGAGAACTACGTACCCCCCTTGGAGGAAGACGAGACTCTCAATGAGCCCATTCGGCCTCCGCCTGTTTGCAGGGCTCCTAGGCTTAGCAGGTTATCTTCTCTTGATGTGCAGATTCCTGTGACCCTGACGTGGAACGATGTAGAGGTTTTTGTCAAGGAGAGAGGCGCCAAGAAAGAAAGGTGCACGTGTTTGAAGAAAGCTTCTGAGCCCGAGAAGGCGTTGGAAGCCGGACAGTTGGAAGAGGACTCAGGCAGCCAAGTTCTCGGACCGCAGGACGATAAGACGGCATTGCGACCAGCCAGCAGGCAAGAGCCAGGGGGTGAGGGGGATGCCAGCGACCCACCTCCAGCCCATCCCCAGTCGTCATCGACGCCAGGCGAGTGCCCACCGGGCATGAAGCAGATCGTGTTCGGGGTGAACGGCATAGTGCGGGCGGGCACCATGATGGCCGTCATGGGCTCCAGCGGGGCGGGCAAGTCCACTCTGATGAACGTGCTGGCCATGAGGAACCTCAAGAGTTACGTCATGAAAGGAGAGGTCAAAGTTAACGGCATCCCCGTGGCCAGCGAGATCCACAACATCTCAGCCTACGTGCAGCAGGACGACCTTTTCATCGGGACGATGACTGTTCGTGAAACGTTGATGTTCAGGGTAAGCGGCAGGGTCGAACTAGTCTGGCTGTCTGTTTGTTTTCTGGCCACTTATAGAAGCCATTCCCAGCTGTCGTATAACCATTAGGAAAGTCTCTTAAAAATCTGAGAAGTGAAATAGATAATGTATTGCGAACAAAGAATCTTTTTGGCGTGGGCAGCTATCCACAATTCGTTCAGATTTACTCAATTATTTATCTCCCACCCCGTTAAAGACTGTTTAAATTTCAGCGCAAAGAAGTCGTGGGTGAAATAACAAAGATTAAACAGCACCATGTCTATCCAATATGATAGAGTTGGGTATTAAACTACCCTTTCTTCCTCAGCCGGGACCAGCGAATACATCAACTTTAGATAAGCAAAAGAGGCTTATTACGGCCTGATCCTTGGTTAATAGGTCAAAAGAACAATAAAAACAGGGGCGAACATAAAATAATATATACACAAGTATGTCTAACATTTTCTCACACAATCAACCCTACTTGTGACAAATTCTGTTCGCCTTACCAGCTACAAAGTACAATGACCCTATTCCTGTTGGGTTCATATTTACCTGATTTTGTACCAGAAGTAGAGTAGCACAGAAATATTCTTTCCTCATTTTTACTTTTTTCCCCTTCGTGTTTACTTAAGACTCCTTTAGAGCAGTGAATAAAGTCTCTCTCCCTCCTCTTTCTCCCTCTCTACAGTACAAATTAGAGAGCATGAAAGCTGTAAACACAGTTTGTGCCTCCCCTTTGCTTAAAGCTTACGTGTGTGAATGTACCAGCAGAGCGGTTTAAAAAACCGATCCCCCCCCCCCGCCTTTATTGATACTTGCTTCAGGCTTACCTGAGACTTGACCAGCGCATGAACCGGAAAGAGCTGCACGAGAAAGTGGACGAGGTGCTTATGGAGATGGGGCTGCGCAAATGCAAGAACGCCCAGGTGGGCGTGCCGGGGACCGTCAAGAGCATCTCAGGCGGCGAGGCCAAGCGCCTGTCATTCGCCTGCGAGATGCTGACCAACCCTCCGATCATGTTCTGCGACGAACCCACCTCCGGTCTGGACACGTTCATGGCTCGCGCCATTGTTCGGACCATGCAACGCCTGGCTTTCCTCAACCACATCGTCATCTGCACCATCCACCAGCCCTCGTCGGAAGTCTTCGCCATGTTCGACAAGGTAGGCAGGTGTTTGTCGACGGTCAGACAATGGCGGTGCTCACATGCTAAGGGAAAACAGCGAGAAGTCTTGTAGAGGAGTTTGCACTCTGAACAAACACGCGTAAATGCTGACCATTGCTCAAACATGCGTTTTTGCGCAAAGAAGAACGAAGGAAGGAAGGAAGGAAGGAAGGAAGGAAGGAAGGAAGGAACGAACGAACGAACGAACGAACGAACGAACGAACGAACGAACGAACGAAGACAAAAACAAACGCATAAAGGGAACGAACCTACCTTATTCCAATCCTCCACTCCCACCTCCACCCCCAAACATGCACACACACACACACATGAAACCACCACCTCCCATCCGCCGAATAATCTTAATTTGTGGAAAAGATTTTCACGTTTTTGGTTGACTGGATCCGATGCATGCCAGTGTAAATTTCTCTCTAATTGTGTGAAGAGCCGACGTTTTGCACGTTCGTTTGTTTTCTTGTCTGTCTGTAGGTCTGTTTGTTTGTTTGTTTTGCTGACATTTTCATGACTGTGCCGACCAGGTGCTTCTGATGGCAGAGGGGAGGGTGGCTTTCATGGGCACGTCTGCTCGTGCAATGGAGTTCTTCAACGGCCTCGGCAACGTCTGTCCGTCCAACTTCAACCCGGCCGACTTCTTCATCCTGACGCTGGCATTGGCGCCAGGAGACGAGCAGGGCGCCAAGAAGAGGGTGCGAAAGATCTGCAACGCCTACGACAAGACGCCCGAGGCCGAGTTAATGCGGCGCGGACTGGAACCAGACAAAGTGACCAGCGAGGAGCTGCGGGGCAAGCTGTTCTCGCGCTCCAAGAAGTACAAGGCCAGCCTCATGCGGCAGTTCTGCGTCGTGCTGTGGCGCAGCTGGATCTCGCTGACGCGAGAGGTGGTGATGTTTCGCCTGCGCATCGTGACGGGCGTGGTCATCTCCTTCGTCGTCGGTCTCATCTTCTTCGACCTGCAGCTGGACCAGAAAGGCGTGATGAACTTCGGCGGGGCCATCTACTCCTTGCTGCTGATCGTCTCCTTCAACAACCTGTTCACCGTCCTGCACACTTTCCCGCCCGAGATCGGCCTTTTCCTGCGCGACCACGGCAGCAAGCTCTACCGCTGTGACATCTACTACCTGTGCAAGAGCATCGCCGAGCTGCCCATGCTGATCTTGGTCCCCGTTCTTGTTGTCAGCATCGCCTACTGGATGATCGGCCTGTACAAGGACGTAGGGGCCTTCTTCTATGCCGTCCTCTTTTACACCATCGTCGGTAACGTTGCCGTGTCCTTCGGCCACATCGTCTCCACGGCCAGCGCCGACGAAGGCATCGCTCTGGCTGCCGCCCCGCCCCTTACCATGCCGGCCCTGATGCTCGGGGGGTATTTCCTGAACGACGAATCGGTGCCCAATTACCTGAAGTGGCTCAAGTACCTGTCGTGGTTCAAGTTTGGTAACGAGCTCATCACAGTCAACCAGTGGAAGCATGTGACCAGCATAAAGTGCACCTCTCAGCCCTCGGTAGGTGGTGGCAATGAGGCAGGCGGCAACCTGACTGGGAACTATAATGTGGGCTGCATGTTCAAGACCGGGCAGGACGTCCTGAAACATCTCAGCTTCGACGACGCGCGATTCGCCGAGAACCTGGGCGCACTATTCGGGCTCTGGATAGGATTTCGTCTCTTGGCTTACGCGTTTTTGCTGCTGCGTGCTAAAACAACTTCGCAGTGATATTCCCCCCTTCCCCTCCCAGCAACATCCATCTGTCAGTTAGTCGCCATAACCCTTGACTTAGAACAGTTGCTTTTATGGCAAAACGGCCAAGTTTAAGTTGCTGGTAAGGCTGACAACAACGGATTAGAATAAGTAGTTAAAAGTGATAAGATATTTTATATCGCGAATATAGTCACAGACTGAAGGATCACGAGACTCTAAGGTTGCGGAGAGAGAGAGAGAACGAAAGAGAGAGAGAGAGAGAGAAAGAACTTGGGAAAGGGGTAGACAGTGGTAGCAGTTATACCAGAAAACAAAAATTACACGATTCCTTTCACCCTCGCCATACACATACAGAAACTCATTCACTTGCTCCCACGCATGCTCACATATAGTTACGTTAGACTTTCTTCCTTACAACAAATATCTAAGCTTACTCGGCATTAAAAGTGAACTCTTTTTGTATTCTGTTCGCATCTTACCTTGAAGTCATTTGCCACTAACTTCACATTTGCTGTATGACGTCCTTTTAGCACAGCTGGAATTTTACCTTAAATAGCGAAGAGCTTCGTGTGAGTGTGTGTATATATATATACTCACACACCCACACACAACTGCAGATATTTAGATGTGTGGACATTTTTGGAGAACACAAATATATCTTGTTTTCAAACACCGAGAGCTTCACCCGTGTAACTGTGCTGATCTGTGTTTGCTTTGGACGATCCCTGACGGCCGTGTAATTGTGGGTTACACAGATGACGACATGAGCAGAGTCTAGTTATGGTGATGGGGTGGTGGTGGTGGTGGTGTAGTTGCTGTAGATAGGTGGATCCTGGCGCCATTTGTTGTAAGTGGCCTTTAATACGAGTTGCAGAAATAGGCGTGTGGCAGGGGTTCACCCTAGTGGGAAATATCGGATCGTAGTCATCCCTTTTGTACGACAGGCTCACAATTTACGTTGCTTCTTTTAAGGAGAAAGACGTTAGTCCTGTCGGAAAATATCCGCCTTACAGTTTCCATCCATCCATCCATCCATCCATCCATCCATCCATCCATCCATCCATCCATCCATCCATCCATCCATCCATCCATCCATCCATCCATCCATCCATCCATCCAATCTATGTGGTTGGTTAAACAGGTCAGGGAGTTTTCGTGAGTTTTTCTCTCCTCGCCTTTGTATTGGTGCGTGCGTGCGTGCGTGCGTGTGTGCGTGTGTGCGTGCGTGTGTGCTTCAAGTCTGGAGTAAATTATACAGCTTCTGACTTTTGAAGACTTTCTGACTTTCTATGTGTAGATAGATGTATAAATGGAATAGAATTGATAGAATAGAACAGATAGAATAGAACAAATAGGATTGGGGAGGGGGTTAGGCCAGCATGGATACAAATCCAAAGTCTTAAAAAAAGAAAAAGACGGCTTTTAAAAGGCAAAAATAGCTGAAGAAGACGTTAAATGGGAGAGGTCATAAAAAGAGGTTTAGTTTTACTCCATATCAGCAGTAGAGACTATATGGTGGTTAAAGTGGAAAAACTCGGCCCTAAAAGGGGCAGAATGGGATGGGTGGAGGCAAGATATAAAAATGGCAGCATAGCAAAGTTGTACCTGATAGATAAAAATTACAACAGATTTAAATCTGAGAATAATGAAAGAGAGCTTTAAAAACGGCACGAATAGTTGAAGGTGGAGTGAAACGAAAGAGTTTTTGAAAAGAGGGAAGACACAAGATATTGCTATCATGCAGTCTGCAATGCTAAATCACCTTCTGAATAAGGATCTGTCTGACAAAATAGACATAAGCGTCGGCAGAAAAGGAAAGGAAGATTCGAAAATCGAACACTATATCTTCCGTCAGTGACCCAACACTTTATATAACAAAATGAGAGCTGGCATGTGTGGAACCAACATTGTTTGTTTAGTTAATAAAACTGTTGGTGACTCATGGACAAAAAAACGATATGTATAGTTCTCAGTCCTTTTGTTCTAGCCTTTCATACATACATTACTAGAACCACACACACACGTGGTCATCGAGACTGTGACATACACCAACCAACCATAGCAGAAACAGCAGAAGCCACACTTCCTCGTCAACTACAAGAACACGTCGCGGGCACCTCGAGTGGGCATAGCTACTGCCCGCCTCTGGCGGTTCACAACCATTGGCTACCACAAAGCCTCACGGTCGACACTACGATACTTAATCTGTCCCTGCCTGACTAACCCCATACCCTGCTAGGAGAAGTAGAGATACGCAAAACCAGGTGCCCACATAAACCTAAATATCTAGGAATAGAAAAGATGCAGGAAGACCTAAACCAAGTAGCAAACTGGCTAAAATACAATGGCTTCAAACTATCGGCCCCCAAGGAATAATCTTTAAACGACCAAATCAGAAAGTAGATTACCCTTAAAGTAAATCAAACAGCCATAACGTATAGTCCTCAAATAAAATTTCTGGGGGTTATTTTTACAGAAACCTCAAACTGGTCCCCGTATATAAGCAAAATAGTAAACTCGGCCAAAAATGCAGTAAATATCATGGTGGCAGTCACAGAACACCTGGGGTACACATCCAAAATCTATACGAAACCTTTACCAAGCTCGTGTAATCTCCAAACTACTGTATGCAGAAACTCTCTTAATCCACCTTAGGGCAAGCCATATGACGAAACTTCTATCTGTACAGACTAGGGCACTAAAAATAATACTTGGAGTCTCGATGAACACCCCAAATCTAGCAGTGCTGGCAGAGACAGGATAGAAACCTATAAAATTAATAATTAAGGAAAGGGCAGCCAATTACTACTGCAAGATACAGTGTCTACCTGCAGATCATACAGTCAAACAGATCCACACAGCAGAGTACAAACATCGCACAGGACAACCCACTCCACAACCAAGGATGCAAAAAGCAAAAACAAAAAACCGCCCCGGAAATAGAACACACACCAGGGGCAGACATTAACATCGAAGGTTCATATCCAGGTACAGGCTCACAAATTCCTCCCACCTACCACAGATCGACACGGATCTCGCCAGTTATAATAAAGAAACTCAGCTCATCAAAATGCTCAAAGAATTCAGACAGAAACTCAACACTATCTACAAAGACCACTTTCCTACATACACAGACGGCTTGCATGACCCGACCATTCACACCACAGGAACAGGAGTCTATGCACCTACAATCACCAGTGTTGCAGCCGAGCTTCCTAGCCTCACATCCATATTCACTGCAGAGCTCGTAGAAATACGCACTGCTCTAAGGCTCATAGCACTACAAAACAGAAAATCTGCATCAGAAAAATCCTTTCTAGTCTCTGATTCATTGTCAGCACTTCAGGCACTTCAAAACCAGTCTTCACAAAGAATGTACATAATATACGAACTTTCTAAATAAGTATCATAACATGGGAATCTAAATAAACTTTTTCTGGCAACGCTTAGACACACCCGTATGCAGATCTGCCATGTTCCTTTCTTTCGACTCTCTCTTTGCTACGTGTTTGTGTACGGTAGGCTCCATTGGTTGCATACGTCAGCATACGGGTGTGTCTAAGCGCTGCCAGTACCTTGTTGGGATTATCGTTTGATGATTTATAGCGCTCTGTCCTCATTTGCTCTGTATTAAACTTTTTCTGGGTACCATCGCATGTAGGAATCCAAGGACACGAGGACAAAAACAAAACAAAACAACAACAGCAACAACAACAACAACAACAACAACCCCATACCTGGCTGGCACATGACACGTATTTGATGGGTATTATCTAACTTCCAGCAGTGCCCTACGGCTGTCAGGTGCCAGTAGCAACTCGCCTCGCCCTAGATGTTCAGAGCACTGACTAGAGGTGTGAACAGGGTCCCCTTGCACATAACACCTGCGCTCACCTGGCCTGACGATTACTTGAGAGAGCTAGATGCCGGCTTAAGCAAGAGGCTGTTTATGGGTCACATCTAGAATCTATGGCGTAATCTCTTTGACCCACCAAACCTCAGCAAGTGACACATCTATCCATCTATCCGTCGGTCCGTCCTTCCGTCCGTCTGTCTAATGTATCTAATCTATGTGGTTGGTTAAACAGGCCAGGGAATTTTCGTGAGTTGTTCTCTCCTCGCCTTCGTATTCGTGTGTGCGTGGTTGCATGCGTGCATGGGCGTGCGTGTGTGTGTGTATGTGTGTGTATGTGAGAGAGAGAGAGCTTACTGTATTGCAGTTTTGTATTTAGTTTCCAAAGTGCTTCTTGCATTTTCTAAAAAAACAAGGGTCAAAATGACCATCCAGCCTGAAATCTGAGGGTCATTTTGTTAAAAGCAAATCTCTATACCTTTCTTTAATTTTTATGCATAAATCACTGCTAATTGTCCCATATCAGGACCTCTGATTGTTCACGCAAAAGCTTGCTTTATGACAAATTTATAAGCTATGTCTGAATTCTGTTAACTATCTCAAGTGAAAAATATATTAATTCTGTAAACAGAATCAATAGATTAATAATTCTACTAGTGAGAGCGGGAGAGAGAGAGAGAGAGAGCAAAAAGATAGTCTTTACTTATCAGTCTTATCTCTGCTGTATTTGTTATAACAGCATTTTATGTTACTTTACCCTGTTTAACTTATAAATCAAAAGCTCATTATATTACACTTTGCAGTTATCTGTAATGTCAGTTTGCTCACATGTGCATTACCTTTTTATGAGCATTGTCTACATTCTGCATAATGCCTCAAGTTAAACATATTAATTCTTTATATGGTGTTAATGTATTAATTATTTCATGGGTGTGTTTGTGTGTGCATGTGTGTGTTTTATTTATTGTTCATGTTTTGGTTAGTACTGATGTCCTTTGCAAGTTTCTTTCTGAAGTGTATATGCTCCATTTAGAATATTTCGTATATTATGCATAATTTATGACCGGTTGTTCGTCATTAGTTTAATTTAAAACAAATTCTAGATGCATGCTTTAAACATTTTTACAGCAAAGTGAGTGCTTCATGAACGTACACTTGTTTCTAGCTACAACACTGACTGACTGAGTCAGGTGAGATCATTAGATTTATGCCGTTTAAAAACAAAAGATAACTATTTTTTGTCAAATATAACAAATAACAGTCTTTCAAAAGCAAAAACACTTATAAATGCGGTACATATGCAAACTTTTCTAACCGCAGTTCCTAAGCCCAATGGGAGTGTTGTGCTGTACGTTCTGGCAGGCGAACAGTTTTGTGTCCCGGATCAATGGAGACAATCAGACGCACGTCCTTTTTTTAAATATATGGCCAAGAAGCAGTCGGCGATCTTAGTAAGGATCTATAATCTTTGATGCGATCATTTCTTTCCCGCCATTTAAATAATGTTGACGTAACAGCTACGTCAATTTTGAATCTGACGTGATCCTTCCCTAGCACCATCACGACATAACGTCTTTTCTAACGACAGCATACGGCAATGCCTTGCCTTTCGCTTTCACTTTCCGCGACAGTTTCATTCGGCTCTTTTCTTCCGTAAGTGAGTAACACGGCAAATCTTGGCAAGAAACATTTCCATGAATAGGGAAGTCTTTTAATACAACTGCTACTGCGGTCTTGCCATGAGGTGCTTCACGAACTGAAATGTAAACGGATGGAGGAAGCGAAGGAAATGAACGATGTATCTCCAACTGTCCAGCCAGACAATGGCTCGGAGGAAAAGAATTCTAAGGAAAACGTGTACAAGTCTTTGTATAAGCTGTGAGAGGACGGACATTTCTGTGACGCAGCCATCCAGTGCGGTAGCCAAGGTGCAACGGAACATCTTGTCCACATGCAGCCTTTACTTCAGGGCTCTGTTCCCATACCAGGAGAACCCAGGAGAGCGGTCCAAGAAAAACAACAAACTTCAAGCTGAGATGGCCCCTGAGCTAGTCATAAGGTGGGGTTCGACAGAATTTTTCTAAAAGAAACACCTATGAAGCAACACGTTCTTTAGCGCATCTGTAAAAGTTTCCCGGTATTCTTTCTGTCTTGATTAAGCTAGCTTAGTACCCCCAGATTCGCTTATTTTGTGTTATTTTTTTAACTATACTGTGAGTTGACAAACCCCCCTCCAGCCGATGTTACAAACAAACATGTATGAAAAAATGTAGGCATTCATTTATATTTATAAAAAAATATGCAAGAGTCCCCCCCCAAAAAAAAACAACTTAAAAAAACTAAACATCTTGAACCAATGGTTTCGAAACTAGAAAACTTGCTACCACATCTCGCCACGTGACCAAAACCTGGCCCTTTCTTAGGTCAGTGATGCAAGCTCTTGATTCTCTGGGAGTGTGTTGTTTTTTCATTGTGTCGATTAATGGAATCTGGATAACACATTCACATGTCTTTTAGAAAAGTAAAGTATAGGCATTGTCAGTTTGTGTGTTTTATTCCCACACTGTATTTGCTAGAATTAAAAAAAATAAGAGCAGCACGTGTCGCAGAAAGCGAATTTTGTAATAGCTACTCCACAGATCAACATGAGCGATAGTTATTTGTTTGATTTACACCATCTGTTGATTCCCTTCTTCATGACATTACAACAGCTTACAATAACCTGTATATATTCATAAATAATATGCATGTTCACATTATATAAATATATATTCAGGTCAAAGTCAAAGTCTTAGTAAATCTATATCCCTGCACTGTCAGTCCCTCAGTAGTGGTTGCTTGCTTATCACAAAGCCCAGAATTTGCTGAGGCAAAATTTGATGGGAGGAGGCTACTTTCCGTGCCCAGCTGGTTGTGGGGTGTCTGCCGAGTTTACAAGGCACCTTCTGTTGCCCTATGTATTTGCTCTGCAGTGTAATGCAGCTGTGCCACACACAGGTGTATAAAACATTAGCAAATGCCTCATTATTTCTGTTAAACTTTACACAGTTGTGAACTTACCGTGCCATATAATTTCAGGTAAATGAACATTACCTTTTCCATGGAACCAAAAAAGAGTACATAAACAACATAATAGTCAGTGAAATAGACAGCGGTATAGCAAGAGACAAAGCCATGCTTGGTGCTGGAGTCTATGCTGCAGAGAGTGCCATTAAGACTGATCAGGTGAGAATTTGCTTCCATATAATTGGTAATTGGTAAATGGTAACTGGTTTATGAACAATACACTTCTTACCCCTACACATGACCAACAGTTTTATTTTTCGAATGTGGGTGTCAAGAATATGTGCCACTTACATGCACATGACAGGAATATTGTTTCTCACAATGCAGGCGTCATGGAGGTGAAGTAATGTTTGAAACTCCCTGGGGATTTGATGATTAAACTATACCAAATAATTTGTATCGTATCCACCAAAGTTACAAATATTAATACATGTACCCAAACACAGGTGTCATGCGACACAACAAAAAAGCACTCTCATATTTGTAGAGACACAAAGCACCTCCTGCATAATTTATTGATCATAACTTTACCATCTTGTACTAGAGATGTACACTTGTATTATAGACCGGAATCATTGGACTTAATAAAGAATAAATAAATATAAAAAAAGAATTTCAGTTTACTGACAAACCATAATAGTGAAATGCTTCAACAACTGCCGCATTACTCCCAAGATCTACTACAAAGAATTACATGAATATAAAAATGTTTAATTATTATATAAAAATGTTCAGTATGGTTTTCCCGTACAAAAACTTTTGGCCTGCGGGTAACCTGTTGTAGTCTGGGTTTAAAATAAAAAAATGAAGAGTCATAAGGTTAACTATGTAATTGTTAGATGAGGAGTAACGCAAAGATTACAACTACCAATTCGTTTGAGTGAATAACTGGCTGCCAATTATTGATGATAAGAATCGTGGTGACACGATTGATTTCTTGCTTGTCAATTTGCTACTTCAGACACGCCTGTACACGCGAAGTGCCCTCTGACCCTTCCACCCGAATACAGCTGCACGTGGCTGCAGACCGGTTCCAGAGAGAGGGGTTGCTGAAGTGGTGTGCCAACGCAGGAGATCACTATGGAAAACTGCATGCAGATCCGCGCTTTCGCCAACGACTTCCCCTTTTGGTGTGGAGAAATTAAAGCAGGGGCTGACGACTTGGTGCTGAACCATTTCGACTGGATCTCCTGTTTCTCCACGGACTTCCTGAAGCTTCGCGCAGACAATCTTAGCTTGGCTCTGACCGCCTGAACATGCGCAGCGAAGGGGTTCCGCTGGACGCAGTGTGCAGGTGACTTCCAGCGCTCTTGTCCGAGACAAGGTCATCAAGCATGTTCTTTAAATTGTTGTTATCGTCGTTGTCTTCATCTTTCCAACCACAACCACCTCCACCACCACCACCGCTGCCACAACCACCGCCACTGTCACCGCCATCACTATCCTCTTCTGTCGTTGTTGCTGCTGTTTGTCTGTCAGGCTCCAGTTGGTTGACTGCTAGAGTGTATGTGTGCGTGACTGGCTGGCTTGCTGGCCCACGACCACCGTTAAGATGACGACATATGCATAGGTGGAAGCTATTATCACTGTATTGCTTACGACTTATATGGTTATCTCACAGCACACCGTGGCACAAGCCCCATTCGCCTACAATCTCCCCACAATGAAAGGAATAACAAGACCGCATAATACAGTGAAAGAAAAGAGAATATTATTTACAGATAGCGAGTATTTACAGAAGGAATAATAAGCTAAACTCACGACTTTCTTTCTGGTCCGCTAACATGCGTTCTCTGCCATCACTTGCTCCACTATCATAACAATTAAGACACACATAAACGTTTCAACTGCACACACACACCATGACCACGTGTAGAACACACAACACTTTCACCCGGTAGTTTGTACAGTTCGCACGATGTAAAGAAATCTGTTCTAATAATGCCCTCCCCTCTGTTGTTCTGAAAGACTGACATCAGAAAGTCCTTTGGGCTGCATCTTGCTAGAATCACTCGTACTGCCGATCTCCCCTCCCTGTCCCTTTCCTCTGGGCACAGGTTACTGAATGATGTCGCGACAGCCACCGCGCTGTGCGACGCTTCTCGGTCGATCATCGACCTCTGAACTCGCTCTTATAGAGTTCAGTTGCAGATAGCCTCCCTTTAAGGCTGGATCTTTGCCTCTGCTTTAGACAGTTGTTTGTCCGCGGTCCCTCGACCTCCTCCTTTACGTTCTGCGGTTCTTCCTCTCGCCGAGTTAGTGTAGAGATTTCCCACAGCAGAGGAACACGTGCCAAGAGTCCCACACCAGTCTTGAAGGATCCGACACCATCACAGATTTCCTTGCAAGGCGGCACCTGGCTTGCTCAAGACAAGTGCCGCTGATACCAGACTTCACTCAAGTCCAGTAGAACGGGACAGTTCTGCGGCAAGGCTAACACTATCGGCCTTCAGCAGACTCCACTACAAGAAACGTCCCGTCACAGCAGATCTCCAGCAGAAGATTTGGCAAAACCAGGGTTTTATTGCTGTTTTTACCTCTCTTTTTTCTGGCCCAGCTTCACGTTGCCTTGAACAAAAAATGGAGTTAGGGGTAAAGTTAGAGATTAGTATCAGGTGGGACTTTTGTTTTCATGTATAAGTTCAAGCAAAAGTTTTAAGCCCGCAAGTATAAGTTAAGCGGGATTGTAACGTTTTTAGGTGGTCTGCACCTGGATGTGCGCCTGCGCACTTAAAGCGAAGTAGAGTCCAACAGGTAGAAGTCTACCAGCGTGACTCACACACACCACATGCACAGGCTTTTTCAACAAAAAGCCGACCGTGTGAAAAATACCCACATTTAATTAACTCAACAACGAGATGGCGTATGGCTAATGAAAATGACGATGATGATGAAGATGTGAATGTTCTGAATGTACTGAGGCAAATGTACTGAGACCACCAGTGTCACAGTCACAGCGCTTGCGCCAGCACGACACACACGACTTAGCTCTCGCGCTGGCCGCAACAGTCCGCGGGTGTCCTGGAGCTGTTGGCACTGTGGTCGACGTTTTAGATGTGGCGATGGATGGGGTGACGGCGGTTGCGCGGTGTAGGAGGTGATGACGTGGCGGGCGATGATAGAAGTAACTGGCGGCACAGGAACTGGCGAATAGGCGAACAGGCGAACGGGTGAACAGGCGAACGCAGTAACTGGTGGAGGAAAAGTTGCAAAAAAGCGTAGAACGGGGGAAGACGGCGAAAAGAATAGACGAAACAATGGCGAAAACAATGGGCGAAAACAATAGGCGGAAACAGTCCTCCTGAAACACAACAGCAGGACCGTGCGCTTCAGCGATGAAACCTTTGTCGGGTCGCGCGACGGTTAACGCCGCGACACAGACAAAAGTGGACTGCGCAACATCTCCACAACTTAACGGTCTAACTCTTGTAATAATAAAATTTAATAATACGAACATTCATACTTGCTAAACCACAAAGTGCTTTGAGGCTATGCGCTAAGACCTGGCACAACCCACTGACAAGCATTCATACGGTGGAAAGGAAATTTCTTTAAGCAAAATCCCATTCGCACACATTGCAGCAACAGTGGTTGAATTACCAGACGACTATTTTTGCCGCACGGTGTTGTGAAACTTGAAGGTCTGTGTAGCTTCCGCGGTCTGCTCCTGTAAGGAGTCAGTTGTGGCGGTTATCTTGGCAGTGACCCGACGCACGACCTGCCTGGCTGGAAGGTATTACGATCTGTGCGTGTAATAATAGTAATTTGAGGTATGTCACAACTCTCAGAACAGCAAGTGAAATAAGCAGTGTACAATTAAACTAATACAATTCGTAAAAACTACTTGCGGTGGATTATAATCCAATCAGGAACAGAATAATCAACACAGTGTATGTTCACACTTAATAGTGGTCCGCAGTTGTAGTCCGTACGGAAGAAGACAGTATCTGACAGTAGACTCGGAATGCAGAAACGCGAAGTCCGGTCTGCAGAGCCTAAATCCAGGAAGAAAAGAATTCAAAGTCAGAGACGCTCTGAAGACCCAGCGATGCCTTCGACAGAGATTTGCAGCAGATCGACCTGTTTCTCGTATGGATTCCCGGAAAGATGAATAGCGTAGCAAAGAGTTCGGTTCGGTACCCTTGGAGTGTCCTTGACCAACCGTCACAGGATACACTCCTCGCTCCTCGTAGATCCCTGATCTAGAGGAACGTCCAATCACATCTAGTGGAAAATGTTTTCTTGGCTGGTGACTCATAGTCTACTACTAGACTAACAGCATCGAGTTGCAGGAACATGGAGAAACATCACTGACTGTTTTCACTGTTAGGTTCTCTACACATCGATGGCCTAACAACGTTCTTGCCTATTTGATAACACGAGAAAGTTGACAAAATATCTCGCCGTGGAAGCGCACAATAACTTCCGACGACGAGAAACAAGCAGATACAGTTAGATAAAGTTAGATAAATTGCTATACGGGGCTAGCCCACAGCGAGGATCCTATAGCAACGGTTGACCATTACAGCTTCACAAACTAGCAATAGGTCTGACTCCCTCGCTGCCTCCCACTAGACTCCCAGAAAAACGTTAAACTTCCCCCGAAATCTCTTCATTCCCATATCAACCAAACTTTCCCTCGTCCCATTGGATGGAGAAGACCGAATCTTACGCGTTTTGATAATGAAAAATGACGTCTTTCACTCCTATCTCTAGGTACTTTCTCTGCATCACTAACGTTGTCAACTTTCTTGAATGAAAAGTTACAACACTATGCGAACATACAGTAAACGAAACAAATAGCGCTGTGAGAATCTTCTACAACGTAACAATCATTAAGCTTTCTGCTGGCATATGCCACAGGTTGAAGTCCGTTTCCCTGATCTTGCATTAGAACGGCGCCGATCCCACGATCAGACGCGTCAGTCCTCAATGTGTACAGGGACTTTGGGTCAGGCAGACATAAGATTGGCTTCTCACACAGCTTGGACTTCAGTGTGTTGAATCTCTGTTGAATCCTTATCTCTGGTTGAATGTTGAATCGCTCTCCTCGTCCCATTGGACGTTCTCTGGTTGCCCTTTCTTTGTCCTGTCTGTGAGCGACAGCGCGATGGTAGCAAAGTTCGGCACGAATTTCCGGTAATAGCCGTGTAACGTTTTATGTGTGTACTGCACCTGGATGTGCGCCTGTGCACTTACAGCGGAAGTACAGTGGAACAGGTAGAAGCCTGCAAAAGCGACTGTCACACTCTTTTTTCAACAAAAAGTCGACCGTGTGAAGAAACCCACATTTAATTAACTCACAATAAATGAGTGTCGTGTGACTGATGAAAATGGCGACGGAAATGAAATGTGAATGTTATAAGGCAGTGCTATGCTGTGAAACTTTTCACACCCACCACAAATGTCAGAGTCACAATCGCTTGTGTCAGCACGGCACACACGACTTATCTCTCGCGCAGGATGGCACAGTCCGCGTGCGTGCTCGGCTGGTGACGCTGTAGTCTATCTTGCTGATGCGATGACAGATGAGGTGTTGTCGCCTGTGCAGCTTAGATCTAGGGAAGAGAAGATCGAAATGTCGAAGACGGTCTGAAGATCCAGCGTTCACACTCAATAGTGGTCCACAGGCGTAGTCCGGTCTGCAGAGCCTAAATCCAGGAAGAATAGAATTCAAAGTCAGAGACGCACTGAAGACCCAGCGACGCCTTCGACGGTGATTCACAGCAGTTCGACCTGGTTCTCGTGTGGATATCCGGTACGATGAACAAAGTAATATAGAATTTGGTTAGGTGCCCTTGGAGTGCCCTTGACCAACCGTCACAGGAAAAACTCCTTGCTCTTCGTAGATTTCTGATCTAGAGGAACGTCCAATCTCCAACTAGTGGAAATGTTCTCTTTGTCTGCTTACTCACAGTCTACTACTAGACTAACAATATCGCGTTGCAGGAACACGGAGATATAACACTGACTGTTTACACTGTTAGGTCCTCTACCCATCGATGGCCCAACAATGTTCTTGTCTCTTTCAAAATACGAGAAAGTTGACAAAAACTCTCGCCGTGGAAGCGCACAAAAACTTCCCAGGACCAGAAACAAGCGGGTTCATTTATCTCACAAATTAAGTAGCTATACGGAGGTAGCCTACAGCGAAGTACGTATAGCAACGGTTGACGTTGACCGTTAAAGCTTCCTCAAACTAGAAATGCGTCTCAACACTTCGCTGCCTTCTACTAGACTCCCAGAAAAACGTTAAACTAACTTCCCCGGAAATCTCTTCATTCCCATGTCAACCAAATTTTCTCTCTTCCCATTGGATGGAGAAGACTAAATCTTACGCGTTTTGTTAATGAAAAATGACGTCTTTCACTCCTATCTCTAGGTACTTTCTCTGCATCACTAACGTTGTCAGCTTTCTTGAATGAAAAGTTACAACACTATGCGAACATACAGTAAATGAAACAAATAGCGCTGTGAGAGCCTTTTACAGCATAACACACCTCCCCCCTTAAAAAGCATAAGCCAGTTGGATTATGCTGCGTTTTCACACAGCGCGGCTTAAATAGTCAGCTCCCACGTTTTCACACCCTTTTATTAGTTTCAGGTGGTACTTGTAGGGCTGCACCTGGATTGCCCAGTGCATCAGCCTCCCATTTTCTGTCTTGGTTTTCTTAAGATACTGCAGGGGCTGATGATCGGTCTCAATTATAAAATCCGTCCCGTACACGAACGGTTCGAAATTTCTTTATGGCCCAGACAATCACTAGGCATTCCTTTTCGATGGTGGCATACTTGCCCTCGGCCTTATTCAGCTTTCTGCTGGCGTACGCAACTGGCTGGAGACCTTGCCCTTGATCTGCAAGAGCACGGCTCCGACTCCCCTGTCTGATGCATCAGTGCGCAGAGTATATTGCACTTTGGGGTCAGAAACTGGGACTTGAACGAAACTTGAACTTGAGAGAATGGGTCTCTCGCACAGCCTTGCTTTCAAGGCCTTAAAAGCTTGCTCACTGGCCTCGTCCCAGATTATGTTTTCTGGGTGTCCCTTCTTGGTTTTGTCAGTCAGTGGCAGGGCAATGGCGGCGAAGTTCTTTACGAACTTCCTGTAATAGCCCGCCAGGCCCAGAAATGCACGTAGCTCTTTCTTTGTTCTAGGAGGAAGGGCGTCTCTTATCTTCTCAATTTTGTCCTCCTCTGGCATCAGTTTGCCCTGGGTGACAACGTGTCCCAGGAAGGAAAGAGTTTCATACCCAAGATAGCATTTGGTAGGCTTGGCTTTGAGGTTACTGCGTTGGAGACTCTTCAGAACTGCTTCTAAAATTTGCATGTGTTCCTCCCATGTTGCCGTGGCGATCATGACGTCGTCTATGAAGTTGCTCACACCATTCTGGTGAAGATCGCGCAGCAATTGACGCAACGCATCATTCGCGAAAAGATGGCGCCAGCGTTCTTGAGCCCGAACGGCATGGTTTGTAACGTTTTATGGGTCGTGTTTTGCACCTGGATGTGCGCCTGTGCACTTACAGCAGAAGTACAGTGGGACGGGTAGAAGCCTGCAAAAGCGACTGTCACACACCAGATGCACACATTCTTTTTTAAACAAAAAAGTCGACCGTGTATAGAAAACCCACATTTAATTAACTCACACTGAAATGGGTGATGAGTGGTTGATGTGAATGGCGACGAAAATGTTAGTGTGAATGTTTGAAGTCAGTGTTGTGTTGTGAAAAATGTTCACACCGACCACAAATGTCAGAGTCACCACGTTTGCGTCAGCACAGAATACACGACTTATCTCACGCGTGAGATGGCACAGTCCGCGTGCGTGCTCGGGCTGGTGACACTGGTCGATGTTCCTGATGCGATGACCGAAGAGGTGTTGACGGTTGTGCAGTGTTGGAGACGCTGATGAAGGTGATGGCGAGCGAAGGATGAAGCGTTGAACTGGACGAAGAACGTAGAACCGGCGAACGTGGAACAGCAAGCAGGAATTCAGCGAACAGAAGTAGCGAAACAGAGAAGTGGCGATACGGTGAAATGGCGAAGCAGTGAAATGGCGAAACAGTAGAATGGCGAAAAGGCGAAATGGCAAAATGGCGAAACAGTAGAATGGCGAAAGGGCGAAATAGCAAAATGGCGAAAAGGCAAAACAGTCCTCCTGAAACACAGCAGAACTGTAACCATCAGCGCGGGAGCTTTTGTCGGTCATGCGACGGTTAACGCAGCGACCCCCAACAAAAGTGATCCGCGCAAACACTTTCACAACCAAATGGTCTAACTTTTTACTAATAAATTTTGCAACAAGTAACATATACAATTGCAAAGCCACTAAGTGTTTTAAGGTAGGCGTTAGCAGAGGGCACAACCAACTGACATGCATGCGTTCGTTAGAAAGGAAATTCTCAAACATAATTCCATTCTCACACGTTGCAACTACAGTGGTTTGGTTACCAGACGACTAGTTTCGCCGCACGGTGATGTAGACCTTGCGTGCCTAGGCAACTTCCAGCGGTCAGCTACTGTCGGATGTCGGTTGCGACGGTTAACAGCGCAGCGTACAGAGATGCGGCCTGTCCAGCTGAAAAGTGCAGTGGTCTGATTCCGATACTGGTCGTTAACTCGCGAACAGACGCGTTGTCGTCACGCGTGGGTTACGTCAAATAAACAAAGAAGAATCCGATCGCGTGAAGTTACGCGCCGGCAATGGATGGACAGATGATATTATGCCGTGAACTAGATTCGTCACATGGTTACCCACTGGAATTGGCCTTGCGGGGTTGTAAACGCCGTTTTTCTTTGTCCTCGACTCACATGGGAATTTGCCAGAAACCCTTGGTGAGATCCAGCTTTGAGAAGAATCTCTTCCCACTCATCTTTGAGAAGAGCTGTTCTATGTCCGGCATTGGTTCTGCGTCAAACTTAGTGACCAGGTTAAGTTTACGGTGGTCGACGCAGAATCTGTTACTTCCGTCGTTCTTTTGTATGAGGACTACCGGTGCGTTGTATGTGACGCAGCCCGTTCGATGACGCCCATTTTCAGCATGGCGTCAACCTCCCGACCGATTGTCTCTATCTTGGAATGAGGTAGAGGGTACTGCCTGACATGTATGGGACTTGGGTCCTCCACGTTAATATCACGCTCGGCGATGTCGGTCTTGCCTGGAAGATACGACAATACTTGGTTGAATTTGTTGCATAGATCTGTCAGTTGCTTGACCTGTTTATCGCTCAGGTCGGTTGAGATGTGGACATGATCAGGTCCTTCGCTTTGCGTCAGTGCCAGCATGGGAATGCTGGAGTCAGCGCACTTGGTTTTCGTATCCTGATCGTCCTCTTCAACCATTATGACCGTAACAACGTGGGTCTCGACGTTGTCTTCCTCCCGGTTCACATACTGCTTCAATATGTTGGCGTGGTAAATCCTTTCTTTGTCTCCGACAGCAATCTTGTAATCCCACTCATTGACCTTGTCGGTGACGATTTAAGGACCTTTCCAAGACATTTGAAGCTTGTTGGCCTTGTTAGGAAGGCGAACAGTACTTTGTCGCCCACTTGAAATTTGCGTTGCTTAGTCTTCTTATTGAAGTGGAGAGCCTGCTTGCTGGCTGCCTTGACCAGATTCTCCCTGGCTAACCGGCAGGTCTCCTCTATACGATTTCTGAGGTCGACCACATACTGGAATGTGGTTTTGACATCTGTGTTGTTATTCTCATTGGTCCAAAGCTCCTTCAGGATCTGCATTGGACCCCTCACAGTTCTGCCATAAAGTAACTAGAAAGGCGAGAACTTGAGTGATTCTTGTGGCACCTCACGGATGGCAAAAAGTAATGCAGGGACAAACCTGTCCCATTCCTTGGGTTGTTCCTGGCAAAGGTGTCGCAACATGCTTTTGATCGTGCCATTGAACCGCTCGATGAGGCCGTTGCCCTGTGCGTGTCTTGGAGTCGTCTTGAGCCCTTTGACAGCAAGTAGATCTTTGACTTCTTTTGCCAGGTCTCCCACAAACTGGGAACCCCTATCCGTGAGAATCTCCCGTGGTACAACCAGTCGAGACCAGAATTCCCAAAGCGCTTTTGAGACGTCTTCCGCCTTCGCTGCCTTGAGAGGTTTAGCCTCGACATACCTGGTGGCATAGTCTATCATAGTAATGATGTATCTGTGACCCCTGTCGGACGCCGGCAGAATAGGACCGATCAGGTCCACCGGCACCCTATCAAATGGTGTGTCGATAATTGGCATTCGTCCAAGTGGGATTTTGTGGGTGCTGCCCTTCGGTGATGTCCTCTGATATGTGTCACACGAATTGCAGTGTCGCCTGACATCCCCACATATGCCTGGCCAAGCGAAGTCACTCCATATCCTCTGCTTGGTCTTAGTGATTCCTAAATGTCCCGACATGGGAGTGTCATGTGCCAGGTGGAGTACTTGCCTTCTGTACTCTTTTGGAACTACCACCTGATGGAGCTCCTTTCCGCCCTTGTTGTGGACGCGATAGAGGATACCATTTCTCCACTGATGCGAACATACAGTAAACGAAACAAATAGCGCTCTGGAAACCTTCTACAACGTAACAGGCGCAACGGCGAAACAACGTAACAGCGAACAGACGAGCTGGCGGAAAGGCGGATTGACGAAAAGAAGAATTGGCGAACAGGAGAATCGGCAAAAAGAAGAATCAGCGAAAAGAAGAGTTGGTGAAACAGTCATCCTGTATCACAGCAGAACTGTGCACATCGTCGCGGAAACTGTTGTCGGGTCGTGCGACGGCTAACGACCCAGACAAATAGACCACGCAGCATTTTCACAACTAAAACGGCTTAATTCTTCGCGAACAAATTAGCAACACGAACCATTCACAATTGTAAGTGTTATGAGACGGCGCAACCAACTGACGTGCATTCATTCCATAGGAATGGAAATTTTTAGGCATAATTCCATTATGGGTACATAATTCCATTCACACCCGTCGCAACTACAGTGGTCGTAACTAAATTACCAGACGACTGGTTTCGCCGCACGGTGTAATAAACTTGTGTGCCGGTGCAGCTTCCCAGCGGTCTGCTCGGGTTTGGAGACGGTTATGACGGTTAACTCGGCAGCGTCCTAAAGTGCGACCTGTCCAGCTGGAAGCACATCTATGTGAATAGATGTACCCATTCAACGGGGCGACCGCAAAACTCCTCCTAGAAACGTACGTCATTAATCCCCAGTGGAGTATATTAAGCCCTTCCCAAACCTGCTACTAGGAGCGTACATACGACATTATCTTTGCTTGCAAGCGAACAGTTTGGCCTAAAATATCCACCAAAACTGCTCATAGAAACGACATTACATTTGCTTACAAGCGGACAGTCTCGCCCAAAATATCTACCGAAACGTGTTTTTCCGATACGTCTGTCACATTGACCATATACTTCACAATCACACTCAATTTTAAAGAAGTACTGCGACCGACATGTTTTTATTTATTTTTAAGAAACACCTTTAACACACGGGATTCGCAAACCACACGAAAAAGCTCTAACCTGCTTCAGAGATATTTGACTATGAACATGGACATTTTCACCTGGCCGCTTTAAACATCGGCACACTTCCTGTCCTGGGCAGAAATTAACTTTTGACGTCAAGATTGTGTCAGCTAGGAACCTCTGCTTGCATATAATAGTGAGGAGAGTGAACCGCTTCCTGTGTCCTGCAAAAGCAGCCATAGTAACGACAGTCCTGTTAAGAATGATGTGGCAGTGACGAATGCACCATTAACGATGCTACTGTTGAAAATGGTCTTTTATTGTGGTTTTAGACACTTCAGATCCTATTTATTTTCTGTATTATATAATCTTGAACAGCCTAATAAAACAACTTGTAATAATCACACTTTATGTACATCTGTAAGCTGAAACACGATTTTTATGTGTGTACAATATAATTTCTGATTTTAACTGAATCTGGATGTGGCAGCTGTTACATGGACTCTCCCACCAAATTTATATAAATTTATATATGTGTGTGTATAAATATATATATATTTATAAATCTCACAAATGTACATGCATTTGACTGTGTTCTGATGTAGCACCTAGGTGGTGTTATGATAACAGCACAAATAACATGCATTTTAAAGCAAACCAAAGAAATCGTCAAATGCTAGAGACCAGTGAAGTTCATTATGTACAAGCTTGAACATTGTTTCTCTACAAGATTGTACAAGTATTGTTTATGTGTATTTTAGCAGTAAACAAAACAATACAGATAACAGCATAACCATGACATTACAAACCAAAACAAGTAAATATTTTATGTCTTGGTACATTGTTATTACAAAGGTCTTGATGAGACTTTGAGGGACTTGATAGTTGTTGCTGGAAAATAATAACCATCATCAATAAATAATATTTTTATTGTCATATTCACAGGCTCAGTAATAACTTAAACACATCAAGCACACAGTTTTGACTTCAACATTTTCTGAAGCTCAAGTTCCTCCCTTCCCACCACCCAACTCCCAAATCATGCCTGACTATACACTAATAAAACATGTCTTCTTTTCACTGTTGTGCAAGCTAGGAATTATAACAGCTAGTACTTCAGATTTAATTAGTGTTTCCATTGTGACTGGGTAAAAGTGGTACTTTATGCTATTCCTTGTAGGGACTAAAAACCAGCAGAGAAAGACAACCAGTTAAGTGTCAGCAGTGTATAATGGTAATGCTGGCGTTGTTTCGCGGACACAATAAATTCATACTGACACACCTGCTAAATAGAATAATGCACATTTGTTCTGAACATAAAAAATAAAATGTTTTGAACATAAAATTTATTCAACATAAATCAAGCATACAGTAACATATTTGCAACCACTACATTGCACACAATTCAGAATTAGATTTTAGAGTGCAAGTTACAGACTGACTCATTTTGTGACAAAATGAATTGTGTATATTCATTCCTCTAGTCTATGGCATCACTTCCCTACAGACACCCTTTGCTAAGGACTTGCCCTGAATATTATATAATTATAAACTCATAATATTGTACTTTCAATCCTATTTTCACTAAAAATTTCTTGTTTTTTAAAAAAATATTCTCAGGGGGGATTTTCTTAAAGATTTTCCACTGCAACTACCAGCATTCAATTTTTAGTTGCTTGTTATGAGGAAACAATTGGTAATACTGTCGCAAGTCGGTGTCGTCGAGAAAGCGATTAGACTGGAGCTAATGTTTGACATTGTTTAATTCCGTTACCTGCCTCCTCGTGCCTTATCAGACCGTGCGAAGCGGGGACAGGTGTAGAGGAGGCGAAGGAGGAAGAGCAAGAGGAGTGAGGGGAGGGAGAGCGAAAAGAGATAATAAGGGAGATAATCTGTAGCTTTTTTCCAGAAAAACCCCTCAGACACGAAATAGTTCCATAGTTGCCTTAGAATTATCTAGAGACATTTTCATTGTTTCTGTAACCAACACACAATGGCACAAGTGTCACAGACCAAAACACCCCTGTACGCAGTTGGAGCTGCAAAAGAAATTATACTTGGGCTTAATTTCGACCAAGGTACTCACTCACTCACTCATACAGGCATCCTTACCCTAAGCTGAACAGCTAACAGCGAAGGCACATGATACAGGAAAACAAATTTATTGACACTGAACCCCCCGCCCCAAACAAACAAGGACATAAAAATAAATGAATGTGAATTCTTCCAGACGACAACAACAATGAATCTGCCCAACTAAGGCTACCTAGAAAACAGAATCGATGAACTTCCCAGTGTGCTCCAGCTCCCTAAGCAGACTCCACGCACGAGGTAAACTCAACAACGGGCAACAGAACAGAACTAAAAACAAAGAAAAAGGAAACGAGGAAACGAGGAAAGGAGGAAGTGGGAAACGAGAGCACGAGAAAGAGAGTGAGGAAGAACTAGAAAAAAAACTAGGAAGAAGAAACTCGAAAAAAATGGCACTGCAAGCAGATTCCCATTGTAACTCTCGTGATTGTACGGCCTCGCGATTTATTAATTCTCAGCCTAGCAAGTTACCTTTACATGAAGCTGATTGTAACGCCTCCACGCATCACAAGCTCGCACGACAACACACCTCGATAGCAGTTCGACAACACCAAAGTTTATTTATGAGAAAATAATAGGCGGAGGCAGGGCGATTCGTCTAAAACGCTATACTTCTAAAACGTTTACTCAAAGCTTGATAGTCTAGTGGTTTCATTATGCTAGTCAGCTCCACCCACTGTCCGTCTCAAAAGGCATCAAAGGTTTAGCCTTCCATCATAGCTTCCAGCTTCGTCTAGTTCTAAGGCATTCTCTCTGAGTCTCCCACCTCCGAGGTATCTCCCCGAAGGGACCCTCTGTGTGTGTGTCCTCCCCTCTCTCTCTCTCTCTCTTGGTCCTCTCTCTCTCTCTCGGTCCTCCCTGTGTGGCTGGCAGGCCCGCATATATTGGGGTGAGAGGCACCCGAACTATTCTAACGAGTCTCTCTCATTAGCGAGCCTACTGTCAGCGCTACGTTGTTGCTTTGGATCCACTCAATCAGGGTAATTGCGCCATTATCCTCAACTCTCGAGGTCGACCTTTGACTACTTTGGTCACCATCCCTGGGTTTCCCGATCATTCAGCCATGCTGGCGGTTGCTAATCGCAGGCCGCCAATTACCTTCCAGAGATTAACAGGACTTGCCTACCAGTACGGTGCACGTTCGCCGTATCGTCTTTCCGACTCTCCCCAGCACGTGGCTAGTACGAGAAAGGTCAGTCCCATTATGCATCCACGCCTTGTCTTTCGCCACATGACGAGTAGCGAGGGGCTAATAGCAATTTCGTCGTTACCACGATTAACCTGTCCTCCAAATCATACAACATATACGTGCTATATACGCACCAGGCACGCGTATCGTTATATCATTGTTAAATCATAAACCAAACCATTCATAAATAAAGACAAGGAATCAGTGATAACTTTGCTTCAATCTCTCCAATCTCTCCAAGCATCCCAATACAACATTGCAGAAAATCGTGTTTGCTGTTAAGCTCAGCATAAACAAGGCTATAAAAACCCGATTACAACCATCACTGACATTGTAGCAGCTAAGAACCAAGAGAAATATACTTGCCTGCACAAACAGGACCACTTGGCTTACAGTTCAATGCAGCCAGCTGCGGACTCACAAGACTCGTCCGCGACAAAGGAGAGGAAAAGACATGAAACCTGTTTCTTGCGGCTTATGAACCCTCCACCCGACCGGAACACTTCCGTTCGCGGCTATCACGAGACTTAAAACATTTTGTGCGTTCTTTTTCAAAACTGTAAAGTCCCGGTCTAATAACACACATACCCACTTCTATACGTGGACCCCTCCAAGCCCTACATCACAAATACATTTGCGTGTGTCTGAAGAAAACAGTCGTCACTTAAATCTTACCTGTAAACATTTATACAAACTTCTTATCGTGCAAACCCATGAAAAGTGCGTTGATTACACAACAATTTTTGGGTACATTTTAAGGGTATTTTAGTGCGTTGAAAGGGGATTAGAATTGGCGGGGGACACGATTTCATGCACAGTCGAACAGTGGATGAGCTTAAAATATTCGACACACCCAGTCACCATCACAGAAACAACCCTGTCCGCAGCTAAGGTTTATTTTTTTGTTTGGAAGAGAGAGGGGGAGACCAAAGCTCCAGAATGCTTGTGCTGGGATTGGTGTGGTGGCGGGGATGGAGTGGGGTATGGGAGAAGATTTGATTCTATTTTTACACCTTATCTATTGTCCCTCCATGTTTTGATACTGTCTGCTCTACGTCCAACTGCAGTTATTCAGTTATCCAAGTTGTGCTGAAATACGCTTCAGAGAATCAGTACATGTATTAGTCGTTATTAAAACATGTTTTACACTGAAAACACGCACTACATGTTTCTTAATCGTGAGTTTGTGTGCGAACTGGGCATGTGTATGAGCGAAATTCATTGAGTAGGACCTATTGCAATGGTTCTATCCCACAGCAATACGATTTTATAGTGTAGCCGGGTGATGGTTAGGCAGGCCCAGACGGCCAGTCACCCAGCTCTTGGCAGGAGAACATTGATACTTGAATCATTCGTCTAACTGTCGGGTTTCATTGAAGTGGGGGGAAAAGGCAGTCGAAAACTATATTCTTATCAGGACGGTGTTGCTTAGACACAGTTTACGGGCTGCCACACGTGGGACTGATGTCGCAACATGGGCCTCAGTCCCACCCAGTCACATTATACTGACACCAGGCCAACCAGTCCTAGTACTGTTCCCTACAGTGCCAGGCGTCTGGCAGGGCAGGTACTAGATTGACAAATTTGAAAACTTAGGTATGACTCGACTGGGGTGCGAACCGCCGACCTCCCTCCTTGGAAGGGGACGCCTTAACCACTAAACAACACACCAATCTTGAACTGCCGAGAACAGGGAGGTACGGAGGTCTCGGCGAGAGAAGAAAGGGACGCGGCTACCGACAACAAGCAACCGACACCACCGTCAGCGGATGTTCTGTTGTAACAGGCTGACGGGAGGAGGGGGCCACTGTTGATTTAAAAATATTTCAGACTTTGTGCGATACAGTATAAGCTACTGTTACATAAAGCTGTTATTATTTTATTCATTTAGTTACAATACAGAACGATAACTCCAACAAAGGTACTGGCAGCGTTCAGCATAGCCGTATGAAGACACATAACTACCAGGATTCAAAGACGAGGATCTGCCAAGTTCCTTTCTTTCGACCCTCTCTTTGCTACGTGTTTGGGTACGGAAAGCTCCCTTGGTCATATGCGTCTGCATACGGCTATGTTAAGCGCTGCCAGTACCTTTGTTGGAGTTATTATTCGATAATTTAAGCGCCCTGTCCTCATTTGTTCTTTATTAATTACAGTACAGAACACTAATGCCTCGAAAGTGCGTTTATGCCGTGGAGAAGTATCACTTCTCAAGTGAAGAAGGCATATCATCTTTACTTCGGATGCAGGATTGGCGACCAAGACAAGCCTTGGGCCCCGCATATATGCTGTGCTACATGTACAACACAACTTTCACAGTGGTTGAATGGCAAAAGACCATCAATGCTGAGAGAGAACTTGAAAAAAAGGGTAGACAGTGGCAAACAGTTACACCAGATCACAATATTGCACGATTCCTCTTACCCTCGCCATACGCGTACAGAAACGCATTCACTCTCACCCACGCTTCCTCACGTATAGTTACGTTAAACTTTTTTCCTAGCTTTACGACAAATATCTAAGTTTACATGGCATTAAAAGTGAACTCTTCTTGTATTCTTTGCGCATCTTACCTTGAATTCATTTGCCACTAACTTCACATTTGCTGCATGACATCCTTTTACACAGCTGGAAGTTTACCGAAAATAGCGAAGCGCTTAGTTTGTGTGTGTGTGTGTTGGTGTGTTTGTGTGTGTGTGTGTGTGTGTGTGTGTGTGTGTGTGTGTTTGTGCGTGGTGTGTGTGTGTGTGTGTGTGTGTGTGTGTGTGTGTGTGTGTGCACTCACACACCAACGCACAACTGCAGGTAGATGTGTGGACATTTTTGGAGAACAGAAATACTTGTTTTCAAACACCGAGAGCTTCACCCGTGTAACTGTGCTGATCTGTGTTTGCTTTGGAGGATCCCTGACGGCCGTGTAATTGTGGATTACACAGATGACGACATGAGCAGAGTCTAGTTATGGTGGTGGGGGTGGTGTTGGGGGTGTTGGTGGGGTTGGTGGTGATGGTGGTTGTGGTGGATAGATGTGGTGCCATGTGGTGTAAGTGGCCTTTTGTACGAGTCCCAGAGATAGGCGTGTGGCAGGGGCGTACCCTACTGGGAAATATCAGTTCGTAGTCATCCCTTTTGTACGACAGATTCACGACTGACGTTGCTTCTTTTAAGGAGAAAGACGTTAGTCCTGTCGGAAAATATCCGCCTTACAAACACTATCTATCTAACTGCACCCGGTTATCTGCGCGATAACGCCTATTCAGTGGATGCGTACCGGGTGCTACATCCATCCATCCATCCATCCATCCATCCATCCATCCATCCATCCATCCATCCGTCCGTCCGTCCATCCATCCGTCCGTCCGTCCGTCCGTCCATCCATCCGTCCGTCCGTCTGTCTAATCTATGTGGTTGTTTAAACAGGTGAGGTAGTTAGAGTTTTCGTGAGTACTTGTCTCCTCGCCTTTGTATTCGTACGTGCATGCGTGCGTGCTTGTGTGTGTGCGTGCGCGCGCGTGTGTGCGTGCGTGCGTGCGTGCGTGTGCTCGCGCGCGTGTGTGTAAGTATGTGTGCCTGCGTGCGAGAAAGAGAGAGTACAAATGAATGAATTTAGTAAATACGTTTATGGAAATCTTTGTATGTATACAATGAAGATCTCGGGAACGCGAATGGGGTAGAGGCTCGTCACAAAGTATAAAGTAGCGTGGGAAAACGGGACCACTTGACACGGGGAGACTTGCTTCAGGTCGTGTGTAAATTACAGCTTCTGCCTGTTGAACAGTTGAGGAATGCACAGATTTTCTGAGCATTAGTACAACGAGGCTATATTCTTGCCTCTCTCCTCATCGGTGAGTGAGTGAGTGAGTGAGTGAGTGAGTGAGTGAGTGAGTGAGTGAGTGAGTGAGTGAGTGAGTGAGTGAGTGAGTGAGTGAGTGAGTGAGTGAGTGACCCACCGTTCCACAATCCTGCGTGATTTAAAAAACATACGTGTTGTTATGTTTGCTAGACGTTCTTACAACACAGCACGTGTGGCTTAGGAAAATCACGACCCATAGGCAAATAGACTCACGCTGACTGTGCTGAGAACCAGTGTGTTCGTGTTCTAAATGTTCAAAGCAAATGTCAGGCTGCAGTGACAGATACAGTTTTCTGGGGAGTATAGTCTTAGTTTACCGCGATTCGAGAGACACGCTGCATTCAGCCATTGACTTTGTCACTCAAAACTCCAATGAAGTGGGGCGCGCGCTTTGGACAAAGTCTTTCAAAAGGTCCGACTTCTGAGCGGCCTGCATAGACTTGACGACTTATTGAGTCCCGCACAGAGGCAAGCAGTCAGTCCCTGTTCATTGGAGCTGACGTTCCAATAGGATTCCTTCCCATCTCTTCCGCGAGGTGCGTCTGCTTTTCAAACCCTTCCAGGACAAAACAGGACAAAATATATTTTGAAGTACTTAGTTAACTCTCACTCTGGCTGGTTGCCAGTGCGACACACATATACATTCACGGGAGCCCACGCACGCACGCACGCATTCACACACACACACACTCTCTCTCTCTCTAACAACGCACGCACGTACACACGCACGCACGCACGCACGCACACGCGGGCGCGCACAAGTACCACACTGCAAGATATGGTGCGTCTGTGATTCACAACATTTACTCGAAAAATACTCCCGTTTTCACTTTGCGCAAATGCACACAAACACGCAAGCACGCACCCCCACACGCTTCCTAACCACAGGTACTCTGTGAAGGCATTCAGGTAACACTCATATGCTTCAACTGTTTCGTTCGTGCTGCCATCTCGCCACTGCCACCAGCAAACAAGGAAACGTAATTATACAGCAGTTTACGTGTCGGGAGGCGGTTTGCGTATCGCTACCAAAGGAACTTATTATTAAGTAAGTTTCACAATCCTGGTTCCTGCGCATACACGCCAGGGATATCAGCTTCCCAAGGGTCTACTTCGTGGAGTAGCTTTGCGGGAGTGCACACTAGATACCTCTCCTTGACGAGATACGGGTGGATGTTAGGCGTTTCAGCCCTCGACCCGTGAACATCATGAAGCTGAGCCGAAAGGACACGTTGAATAGGCTTATTATTCTTTTTTTTGTGTCCGGATATTTCGCGTTTTTGGAAGCAAATGGTAAGTAGTGTTTGTTTTTCACTAAAGTAATATTTACAGATTCGTCTTTCTTCCCGAGTAAGTTTACTTGCCTCTTGTGTGTATCAAACATTTACCTCTAGTGTTTCGACTTTATAATTACCTGTACCGGCATTAATTGACGTTTGGTAACCTGTTTTGGGTATAAAAGACTAGTCTGGTCTTCTAGGCTCCCGCATGCCTACGTGATGTCTCAACAGCTACATACGTTTGAATACCTGTGCTTGTAGACCCGTCACTTACAGCTTAGCATTTTCATAATTCGTGATACAAATGTACATTAACCCCAATCTTGGACTGTACTTAAGTACTGCAATGTCTCAGTATGCGGTACAAAGGAGCGAAAATTACATACAATTAAGTCTTTCATGGAAGAGGATCAGCTTTCCTTTCATAAAGAGCTTGTTCTAGAAACTAGATAGAGCAAGGCAAACAAGATGGCTGTTAGTGCCTCCGTTATTAACGATGAGTCATTGTAAAAGAAACTTTTGCTGCTGGATTTTACCTAACTTTTTTACACGACAGCAAAGGCCAATGTAAGTACAGTTTATTTCAGTATGGTTTTGCTGTCAAAAATCGGCTTGTTTCGCCCTTCTAGGCCATAGAGTTATTTATTTTTTTACAATTTTCTAAACATGCCCCCCCCCCCCAAAAAAAAACCGCCGGTCACATAGGAAAGTCCTTCTCAAATATGGCGCAGCAACCAATGAGTTAAATCGGTTAGCAAGCCCTGTTCGAATCTGAAACAGTTGAGTCAACAACACTCTGGCTATCCCCCTCAGCATGCTGAAGTATTGATTATGTCTGTGTGTTTGAAATCGCGTAGATTAGCATTTGATGCCGGCTTTATTAATTGGAAAGCAGACAGACAGATTTGACGGGAATAGACGTCTATAAATGGGGTCATAGATGGATTGAGAAAAGATAAAAGCAAGAACCAAGACGCAGATACAAGTACAGGCAGCAATATAGACAACAGTACACGAGAGGGACGTGTCGATGAAACAGTTTTTTTTTCAGATTATTTTTATTTATATTCTTCAACTAAATGAAGTTATAAACGTAAAAAAATGTTTAGTTCATTAAAGTATAAGCTGTATTAGTGCTCCCAAACAATCGAAGGCCCATGACAGAATAAAATCTAGATTTCCGTACCATTTGCTATTACAATAGGTGGCTAATGCATATTTAACACATTTCTGTTAAACTCATCTGATCAAAGTGCAAGGTGTTGAAATTACGTAATGCCGCGTTCATTGGAAGGATAGGACACTTCTTTGAGATTATGTATTAGAATAAGGAGCTAGAAATGCTTTAGAAAGGCTTCGGCCCCTCCATGTCCTGAACTTTGTCGATGAATGGGAAATGTTTTGTACAGGACATGGTTAAAAGGCTCCCTTAGCAAACTGCGGCAGATAGGAAACTGTACAGATGAGGAATATGTGTCAAGGAAGTTTTGTTTCTTTAATTTAGCCATAAGCCCTGTGGGAGGGAGGCGGGCTTCTAGCTTGACAGTAACAAACATTTATACAATACAATACAATACAATACAATACAATACAATACAATACAATACAATACAATACAATACAATACAATACAAGACAATACAATACAATACATAAATACATACATAGATACAGATATAGATACATATATAGATACAGGTATCTAGACAGATATGGATACAGATACAATAGATCCAAGCATCTAATAAAATAATACTAAAAAAGCTTTTACAGCAAACTGGTGAACAAAAGGCAAGACATGCAAGTAACATGAGTTTTGAACTGGAAGGTAATAATAAAATAGATCTGCATACATTTGTTAAAGTTTTTCTTGATTTAATATTCATTAGCTTATCTAGTTTACAGGCATTTGGTTGGTGTGTGAAATAATTAGTAAAAAGACTTTTGTTTTGTAAAGCTGAAATGATTTCAGAAGAAAAAATAAAGGAAGTTATTACAATATTTCCATACATAAGATAGACCAGGTTTGTCAGGGGAAGAGTTAATAAAGTCAAAGAAAAACTTATGTTGAGGATTATTATGCAGAACACAACCAACACGCAAGCACTAATAATTTACAAGAATTTAAATTGTGCTCCATACAGAGCTTTTACCCGAAAAAATATCTACAACTTGCAAAAAGAGAAACTGGAAATAAGTCCAATTCACCACAAACTACACATATTGCTCAACTTTCACATCCACAAATAGGTATTACTTCATTTCTTTATCAAGGAAAATAAAGCTTTATTGGCAGAACTACCTTGCCCTTTAATAACTTTTTAGAACTTACATGTAATAATTATAAACTGTTTCCGCGTGCTTATATCCCAGACAACCTCAATATTAACAGCGTCGAAAAGAAGTGAAATATTTTTCTCACTTTGGTTTGATTTCTCACTTTTCCATTTGTGTCACGAGTTTTGGTCTGGTGAGACAAAGAGATTTCACCCTAGATTCTAGGTGTGACCCATCCACAACCCTCTTGTCTTAAGTCCTTTATCCCCTTCTTCAAGGAGCCATCTAGGTCGCTAGCGTAATCATCAAGTCGATTGAGCGTAGGTTAGTTGTCAAGGGGTCCCTGTTCACACCTCTAATCAGGGTGCTGGCTCTAGAGCAAGTGGTAAGGTGTTACTTACCCTGAGGCACAGCTGGGAGTGGGGCAATGCTAACGAGCAGGAACCAGGTACGGGTTGGTCAGGCAGGTGGGGGGTGGGGGTGGGGGTGGGGGTGGGTGGAGATTATGCATCCGAAGGAAGCTGTTAACACGTAGTATCGACCACCAGGGTTTCTTGTACCCGGGAGGTGTGAACTGCCAGGGGGCGGAGAGTAGCTATGTCCACTCGAGGTGTCCATTTAGGGGCGGGTCCTTGTAGTTAACCCGGGTGTGGCTTCTGTTTACTCTGTACTGATTGGTTGATGTATGTAACTATCTCGATGACCACATGTATGTGAATGCAAGAATGTAAGAATGAAACGTTAGAAAAAAGGGCTGGTTTAGAATGCCAAACCACCAGCTTGGCCGCCGAAGTCAGAGCACTCCCCCAGCCCCCAATCACCACCTTCCCCTCACCCCTATAGTGCAAAATCACCGACAGGTGGAAGCACTTTCCCCTAAACAAACTTCAAAACGCCAAGCCATCTTTAGGCAAATCTCCAGCGAGAAGATCTTCTGCCAAAACTCCTGCGAGACGCCATCTTCTGCCAAACCTTCTACTGGGGATCTGCTGTGAAGAGACACGTACGTGTCTTGTTGTGAAGGCGGCTGAAGGCTGATAGGTTCAGTCTTGCTGCAGAACCCAGTGGGTCCTGTTCTGCTAGACTTGTGTGAAGTCTAGTGTTCGAAGCGCGTGTCTTGAGTAGACCAGTTGCCTAGCGCAAGGTGCTGTTCAAGGGAGTTGTGGTGTTCCCCCAAGACTGGTGTGTGACTCTTGCACATGTCTCTGCTGTGTGAAACCTTTAGGCTAACCGGGCGAGAGGAGGAACCGCAGAACGTAAAGGAGGAGATCGAGGGACAGCTGACAGACAACCGTCTAAAGCAAAGATCGAGCTTGAAAGGAAGGCTGTCTGCAACTGAGCTTTGGGTAGAGAGGTCAGAGGTTGAAGGACGACTGAGAAAACGTGGCACAGGGCAGTGGCTGTTGCGACATCAGGGAGAGTGCTTAGTGTTATGATTTTTGAGTCAATCAGGAGAAAGTGCGCAGAGGAAGGAGGGAGGTGGTTGGAACAGACTTAACACCCCTCATGTCCTTCTAGAGTGTAGCATAAACAGCCAGGAAAGGGATACACACTCTGCACAATCTAAACCTTAACTTCAATCTAAAATCGTCTCGAAATCCTCCCCAAAAGATAAGACAATACATAATGGATCTAAAGTGCAGATAGTAAACGCCCATCCAGACGTTTGATATATTTAATCCTAAAAAAATTAAATAAGAAGGGGATAAAAACCATTAGAATTCACCAAGTAAGCTATAGGACCAGCTCAGAGCCCAGAGACGTGGCGTCTGCGGTAGTCCTGTCCAGCATCGTGAATAACCAGAGTGTACGTATCGTTTAGGGAAGTAGGACTACTGGAAGGTAGTTATTAGAAGAATAGCCTTGAACGTCAATAGTAAAACTGGTTCAGATACTTCCGAAAAAAAGTGTACACCCATAATTTTTTTTTTGGTCAGTTGACCAGTCGGGACTAGTTAAGAGTAGCGAAAATAAGGTTAGCCATTGTAATTGTCGGTTGATCGTATTGAATGTAAAACCCCGGCGTGACGTCATTTTAGAGAGTCGGATTTACCACATTGTATAGAAGACAGAAGAATCGACTATGGTAAAGGGTACGGTTCCCTTGTTCACCGTTGTGAATTATCGGTGTCGTAGTTGAGTTATAATCCAGTAATTACCGGGTGGTTGTGAGGAGTACATGAGTGTGCGAGTGGTTCGTCGATATGTGTTATTGGTTGAATAGCGGGGCATCATTCGTATGTAGTGAAACATTCTTTTTTGTAACTGTAAAATAAATAGAGTAGTATCTTATCGCTGCCCTCTTTTCATTGAGTTGTGCATGTGGCAAGTAAGGGAGTGGGGGCTTG
>SMGT01002111.1:58961-74253 GCA_004794575.1 Lanistes nyassanus | reverse complement strand
AGGATTGTTAGTAGTGAAGTCTAAAGTGTTGTAAATGTGAACTACTGCCCCTCTGATCTGACTGGCGGTGGTCGCTCTTTTCTGGTAAATTACGACACGGCATATGCTAAATTCAAATCGATGAGAGTCTGAAGCTCTGTTTACCGAACTACTGAGAGCTCTCGACATGTTTATAATCACCTGGTTTCTCAACTTTTCTCCAGATGTGCTGCTTTGCAAGGAGACAGTACTGTCCGTGTTTTTACCACATTTTCATGCCTTTAAGTTTCTCAAGAAAGATGATAACTGACAACTTCAGCAGTTTTTCTTTTAAAAGTAATCGGAGTTTTGCGGAAAATGTGCATTTGAAGATTCTGATATTTTTTGACAGGAGCACTTTGTGTTTCTGCACAAACTTCTTCTAGAGGCATACACTGGTCGTGACACAAAAATGGCCCTTGACCTTTTTGACGCAACTTTCTCTCGACCAATCAAAGCCAAGACACCGCTGTCTCGAATCGACAAAGAGTTCCAGGTAATTACAAAAAACAAAACAAAAACAACGATGAATACACCATCAATCTACACCTGCTGTTAAACAATAAATATATCTAAGCTGGTTGTGAGATTTAAGTCATCACTTGTATAAAACAATGAAGATTTTAGTTTTCTGAAAATGAGTGCGTAAACAACGGGATCGAAAACATATTTCCTTGACTTTGTGGTGCAACTATATTATGTCACATTTCTAAAAATAAAATAAAGTTGGTAACCACAGTACACTTTTAGAACAGATCGAAGCCCAGCTAGAAGGCACATTCGTCCAGTTAAGAAAGGCCCGTACGCGAATGCAGTGAAGTAATGAACTGTGTTTTAAACAGACTCTGATGTGGATGCACAAGATGACTGCGAAGCGTACATGCACAGTTGCTGAACATCACGAAAACGTAAACAAGAATAGAAACATTGACAGTCTTCCAGGTAAATTGTATTCGGTAGATGTAAGAAGAAGTGCAACTAATCATTAATTAAGTCGATGTCTTTCGCGTAATTAACTAAATACTCAGCGAAGGAAACTTTAAACAACCCAGGGCTTAGCAACATATCTAAAGGCCTCCGTTAACCACACGACATATCGCAAAACCTCAGTTCACACCAAGCGACTGGAAGTAAAACTTGACACAGCTTCTTTGGTGCGGAAGACAACCGAACAAATGTCAAAAAGCCTAGTTAAAGAAAAACCAGCCCAACCCAGTCCATTCCAGCTCGGTCAAGTCACAAGTCTCTAACGCATAAATGCATATCAGCACCGTAATACAACATTAAAGTACATCAGAGCTTAGCACAGTATACACCAATCTCAGTCCTGATAAATCTGTGTTACGCTTTAGAGAAAACGTACCCACATTTTTCTTAAGACCTGAACTACAGGGTTTTGGGGAAAACCTTTTTAATATCGTTGCAACATGTTTCATTTTTCAGCTGACGAAAACTTGGTGCTTCTCAAAAGACGTTTTGCAGGTCGTAACAAGTACATTAATGCTGTATTCCTGTCCGTAAGTACCAAGCACATATCTCACATAAGGTCTGACCGCCTCGGTGGTCTAGAGGTTAAGACGAGGAAGGAGTTCACAGCCCGGCCGAGTCATACCTAAGACTTAAAAATTGGCAATCTAGTAGCTGCCCTGCCGGACGCCTGGCACCACAGGGAACAGTACTAGGACTGGTTGGCCCGGTGTCAGTATAATGTGACTGGGTGGGACTGCAGCCCGTGTTGCGACATCAGTCCCACGTGTGACAGCACGTAAACTTTGTCTAAGCAACACCGTCCTGATATGCACATAGTTTGCGGCTGGACGTTAAGCACCCCCCACCTCAAATAATGTCGCTAATGCAAGCCACCCCAAGACGCTCGTGTGGTGGATCTAAAGACCCTTCAAGACACTAATTGTCAAGGTTTTAAACCTTTTTTTTTCATTACCTCTCTCACTTGACCATTCGTGTCTCTGCACACAGACGTTCCGTGAACGTAACGGAAACATTCTGACACAACTTCCACTTCCGGACACTCTTGTCGACTTTTGGCGCATGGTAGACGAGAACGACGTTAAGATCATCGTGTCTCTGGGCAGCGAGGAGGAAGAGCGCAGTACGAAGGTAACATGGAAACTTCTTTCTAATGCACTTACCCACTGAATCCCTTGCACACCATTGGAACAGCGTGTCCACTCACAGAATCTGGTCCAGTCTTGAGGAAATTAGACAGAACTAGATGCAGACGGCGAACCTGCATCCAGCCCGTGTCTTTGTTTGACACAGTCGAGTAGCTAGAGACAGGCATAGCTTTTCTCCCACGATTGCATGCTGATGGACGGTGTGAATTACGTGGCTTAAAACAACTTTTTTAAGATTAAAACTTTTTGCCATGTCCTTTTCACATGTACTACACTTTTCACGACTAATGAAGCATGCCAAGATTTTCGTGTTTGATATATCATTACTAATAAGGCGAACCCGGACACTTTTCATGACTAATTAAACATGCCTGCTATAAAATGTCATGACTAATATGTCAAACCAGGACAATTTGGATCACTAATATGTCATACAGTGGAAATTTTTTGACTAATGTGTCACACAGGATTTTTTTTATGACGAATATGTCACCCTAGGATTACTGCCGATACTGGCCCCGGCCACCCAGTGAAGTCATCCAGGCAGGGGTGTACAGTGTAACACTGCAAAACGTGTCAAAGATCGGAGACCATTTGACTTCATTTGTTGCCAGCCTGAACACTGAGGTAAGTGGGCCACAAGGAGCAGAAAGTGATAAGGAATAACATCTTTGACTAAATCTCAGTTTGCAAATCTGTCATTTTTCCTTGTTTTCTGTTTTAGAGGGAGGTAGGGAGGTAGGGAGGGAGCTCTACTCTACAGCAGAAGTGGACTAATTCTATTATATAACCGACCCTCGGCCCTGTGTGTGAGCCCTGTGTGTGTACGTGTGCGTGTTTGCGTGCGTGCGCGCGTGCGTGTGTGCGTGCGTCTGTGCGTGCGTCCTTGAGAGCGAGACAGAGATAGACTTTAAAGGGGGAAGAAAAAAACGAAGAATACACGCATATTCTGTTCGTGGCTAGCTATACTATCAGATTATTTCTTGTCACACTTAGCGTTGATGATTCTAAAAGAGATTTCGGAACCTTTAGACATTTAAAAATGAATATATGATCTTGATGTTTATTTAAAATAATTTCACTTTTCGCCATTCTAGTTAGGATCGACCATAGGAGGAACTAATAATAAGGCATTTGAAAATTGATAGAACTGTGAAATCTGAGAGGGGACTTCTTTTAAGACGCGGTGTCATAATAAATTCCATCCTTATAACTAATTTGTACTTTGTACGTGGTTCTCTCTGCAAGCATTTTCAGGACGGCTCACGTGACCTGCGCGTGCTCCACTTCGAGGGCTGGGAAGGGGAAGTACCTGCAAACACTTCGGAACTTCTGCACTTGATCGACACACTTGAAAGTACACGCGCCCAGTTTGGCAGCAGTCCCGTCGTCATTCAGTGCCTGTGAGCGAGGGGGTTGTCTTCCACGTTTTCGTTGTTCCATTTATTTGTCACTTTCATTCAACAGCAGGCCAGCGTTGCTAGATTTAAAAAAAGTAAAGCTAGCTTGTAGTGCGTTCGCATGCGTAAACTTTTATTACCCAACCGGCAGGAGTCACAAATCATAATTTCTCGTTCTCGCGCCACATTTGTATTGACGTATTTTCCTGCGAGCGCGCTACAGTGGATCCATCATCTGTTTGTCAGAATAGCCTCCTCAGGGTATCGTTACAAGGTGGTCGACGTATCCTAACCGGCTGCTAACATATGTTCATGATCACCCTTTGCGCAAAGCAAGAAAAGCCCTGTTGGCCTAAACATTTGTATGTGATTTCTTCAGACGAGGGCATATGCCGCCCAAAGCCCACGTCGCCCGTCAAGCAGCAGCACGCGATCTGTCCGGTAACCTTGCTTCGCTTGATCGCACCACTGGCTGCTGCTGCCACTACCGCCGTTATTGTGCTGTAAAAAAGAACAAATAAAGCAAAACAATAGGCAAAGACTCCGAGTGCGACAGAAGATCGCGAAGTGAAATCAGTTCGTGGAGTTATGTTTGCTGAGAGAACTGACAGCCATTTTGAACAAGGGGCGAAAAGGGGGCGCTACTCTGGGGAAGATTTGTGATTGGTCTGCAGTTGACAACGCTGGGAACACCGGCGACAAAATAAATGTACTCTTGCTTCGCGCCAACCTTTGAGCTTGAAAAACTGGAGCCAATCAAAATACAGTCTTACGTAAAATATGCTAATCTCTTAGGGTCACCACTGAAAACCTTGCAGTTTCCTGAAAGAGCTTTGCTGCCTATGACCCCCCACACCTCTCCCCTAACCCCCACCCTTACCCTTCCCCTACCTCTTGCTCCCTCCCCCGCCCCCCCCCAATGGGTCTGCGTAATAGAGCTCCCCATTTGATTGGCTCCGATTTTTGCACATCCGAAACAGAGCTCGTCATTTGATTGGCTCCAGTGAAATAGAGCTTTAACGTGCTGTTTACGCAACCGGGGCGACATGCTAGAGAAAAGTTTGCGTGATGGTTGCGCATACCGGTAATGTTCGAAAACTGTCGGCCTTGCCATGTGTCAGGAGGCTTTGAGTTTACCTTGACCTTAAGATTATTGTGTCACAGTAGGACACAACTGACACAACTCCTGTTAGTCATTTTCTGCTCTTGGAAACCACGCACATCTTATTTTTGAGTTACTTCAAAAATTCGCTTAGAAAACTCAAGTAAAACAGATTTGCAATTTGTTTTCCAAATCTGTCATCAGAGATGGCTCGGCCAAAAGTGGGCTGTTCTGCGCACTTTGTGACACCATCAGCCGTTTGAGGCATGACAAAGAGGTTGACGTATATACGACCATCAGAGAGGTGCATAACGTCAGACCACAGGCAGTGACGTCAGTGGTAAGAAACCCGGAAAGTGTTTAAACGTGTTTACATAATACTTCAGTATTTTTCCTGATCTTTTGATAAAAAAGTTTCAAACCGATGCTGTTATTCTCTGTAAAGATCATATACTCGACATGAATATATGTTCCAGAATCTGTTATTGTGATTGTGTCTAGTGTGTATCTATCATTTAAAATTAACAAGAAAATAAATAAAATTGTTACTACGAGTGCAAGCTCAGTGACACGCCACGAGTCTCTTTGTCACTAGGTACAGTACCGCTATTGCTACGAAGTGGCGCAGCGTCGCGTGAAAAATCTTCTGATGCAGAACGATACAAACACGAGGGTTCAGATGTAACCCACATGCTGAAAGTTGTTCTGTAAGGAAGTACAGCAGCTCCCAAGCGCCCCGCCACCTCTGCCACTTCTGTTACAGAAAACTGATGTGTTTCGAAGGCTGAAGTTCAACAGCAAACATTTGCGAGCACTGCTAGACATTTCTTGTTGCTGTCTGTAGAGCCTCAGCTACCAGTTGCCTGCCGTCCAACTCCAAGCCACAGGGGCTGAGTACAGGGGTGGGGGTCTATGTATAGGGGCTGAGTACAGGAGCTGAGTACAGGGGCTGTGTATAGGGGCTGAGTACAGGGGCTGAATGCAGGGGCTGTGTATAGGGGCTGAGTACAGGGGTTGGGTACAGGGGCTGAGTACAGGGGCTGTGTATAGGGGCTGAGTACAGGGCTGAATACAGGGGCTGAGTACAGGGGCTGTGTATAAGGGGTGAGTACAGGGTTGTGTACAGGGGCTGAGTACTGGGCTGTGTATTAAGGCTGAGTACAGGGGCTGTGAACAGGGGCTGTGTACAGGGGCTGTGTACAGGGGCTGAGTACTGGTGAAGGGGGTGGGTAAGTGGGATGGGGATTGGGATGGGAAAGTGTCGGCCTGAAGAACAATACAGTACTGAAGGTTGTCATGTAAATCTCTAGGTGTGCTTTCGTGCAAGTGGAAGTTGCGTGTTGTTATAAGTCATCCGCGACACGAAAATGGGAAACGTATGTTCATGCTTCTAAAATGTCCCAGGAAATCATGCAGATGCTTGAAACGAGTACCATTTTATACGGAAATAAATAAGATTTTGGTCTTTAGTAAGAACTCTGCCGCCCAGTGAACGCTTTCCTGAGAAGTCTGTCTCATTATGAAAAAAACCTCCTCTCTTTATTTGAGGATGGTAGTATGCGGGGGCCCCGTACACATTTCAGATTTTGTAGTTCATTTGGGATTTTCCATAATTAAGACTGTGATGAGAATTGATATATGTGAATAATGCACGAGGTTTATTATGCACTCTGGTAGTGACAAATACTTATGTTACAGCTATATTTTTCGAATTTGTACTCTAGACGTTTTTTCATTCCTTCATTAGTAAATTAGATTTATTTTGTCTTTTTTAGTATTCAGGAACAACAGAATTTTCATTTTTTTACAGTTAAGCATAAGATGATGTACATAAATATTGCGCGTCCAGTATGTTTACTCCAGATTTTATAATTGCTAAAAATGAAAATAAATGGATATTTGTGGCGTAGGTAACTAACCGTAGGCTTATATATAAATGTATTTTCATCACGTCATTGGCGGATGTGATTGAAAGCACGAAGAAGAAATGAAGAAATAATGAGCTTCTTGGTCACTTTCAAATCTACGGGAGACAGCTTATCGTGGAAAACATCTTCCGACATCGCTAGCGACATTGAACACCTTCACAGTATGTTTTGCCTCCTGTATTTTGGTTCATGAGGAGCACATTTTCGCATTGAACACCCTCGAGAGAAATAATTATTAAATAAGATTGAATAAATGTTGTGCCTGCCTGCTTGCGCCCGCGTGTGTGTATGTGTGTGTGTGTGTGGAGAGAGAGAGGGAAGGGTCACTGAGAGGGACACAGGGGGAAGCCAGTAGATTGGGTGAGGAGTTGTGTGTGAGTGTGGGTAGGTGGGTGGGGTGTCGGTGGGGGATTGGGAGAAGAGAGGCTTATAACTTGTAGGTGTATGAACCCAAGTACGAGTGTACTTCTAAGTGAATGAACTCAAAACATGTAATCTTTATATGTACAATTAAACACACATACATATACACATACATGTACATATACATATACACATCTTCCTGATTATTTCACACACCAAATAAACGCTTGTACATTAAAGCAGCTAATGAATACAAAATAAAAAAGACTAAGAAACGGACTAAAATTATTATTACTTCCTTGTTGCAATAAGATGTTACTTCCTTGTTTGAAAATATCTTGCCTTTGATTAGAAGATTGCTGTACAGCTTTTTAAAAAAAATTAACATGTACAGTGTATTACATGCTTGGATTTATTGTATTGTATTGTGCTTGAGAAACACGTTATTGTCAAGCACTTAATCGTTCTCACAAATAAAGTAAGATGAATAATTAAAATAGTCTTACATTTTGTTTTATAGAAATGTTTCTGTCATTTTTAATACTGGTTAGCAGCGTTCATTGGTTACACAAGTTACAATATAAAGCAAACAAATGTGTTTTTAAAAGGGATTGGTCGTTTCGCCCAACCAGTTTGCCCAGTCGCTTATGTCAGTTCACCCGATTTTCCCCCGTGATTGTCGATTACTTCTGAAAACATGCTCAGACGTGTTGTCCCTATTGTCCCTAGGAAGTTGAGAGAGAGAGAGAGAGAGAGAGAGAGAGAGAGAGAGAGAGAGAGAGAGAGAGATGGAAGGAGAGATGAGTTACTGGACGGGCAGACACACAAACAAAGACAAAATCTCTCTCGCGCGAACACAAACACCGTCTCCCCGCGTCCCTTTATTCCCCCTTTCTCTCTCCTTCCTCTTCTCTCTAACATAAGAAACTAATCTCTCCAGTTAACGTTTGTTGAACCTCCATCGCCGTGTGGGCGCTTGGATTATTTGCGTCCCAGTTTGCCGGTGTGACGAACTGTGCGTGCCAGTTTGCCGGTGTGACGAACTGTGCGTCCTGCTTTGACAGTGTGGGGAACTGAGTTTTCGCTGCCCAGAATTTTCCTACGACTATGTGTGTGTGTGTGTGGTGCGTATGTGGTTGTGTGTGTGGTGTGCGTGTGGTGTGGTGTGTGTGTGTGTGTGTGGTATAGAAATGTATACCTAAGATACCATAAAAAATCCTGCACTAAAATTAGAAGGAAAATAACTGATGTTTACCCTAAAAATACTCTACCGAAACAGGAAGAATATTTATATTTCTAGGGACATTTCGCAGGGCACACGGGTAGGGGTTGGGGTCAAGGCCCGCAGGTTGGCCACTCTAAAGTCTAAACCTCTCTCATGAATATTCCCTAGTCAGTCGTTGATGACTCCACTTGCGTGTTGTATTGTGTGCGCGCGTGCGGACAGTATAATTTCCCCTTTTTTGCGTTGTACGTGACACCTTGTCGTTCGGTCTCATAGGACCTTGACCTTTGTGTGAGTGGGGGGCGGGGCCTCGTCTCACGGGGTGACCGGAAGCATGCAACTGGAAGGAGCCACATGATAGACTAGACCAACATGACACATACCTTAAAGGCATGCGGTCTTGTGTAATCAACATGCAAGTGCTTAGTGAAAGATACTCCACGTTCTGTTAATAATTTTTAAAAAACTTTGGAAATACAATATTATAATGGTCACACACACACACACACACACGCGCGCGCGCGCGCGTTAAAATACGTATCTCTGTTGTAGGTTCACATCTCACTATTTGAAAGATAAAAGTTTATTTCCACTGATAATTATGTTTTAAAACAGGGACTAGAACTTAAAAGCAAAGCTCAACATTGATTATTTCTAAAACATGATGGTTACGACATCTTGAATAGTTTGTTGTAATGAGGAATCAAAGTGAACATTGTAAGTGACCTCGCTTTAAGCATACTTGTAAAAAATCTGAAATATGCGGTTGCTTACATGTTCAAACGTTGTCTTTATTTTCTCATAAAATGCAAAAACCACTAAGTTGATGCTACTATGAATTGTATATGATGATGTCAAACTGAAAAACATTTCTTTCGGTAAGAAAAGCTTGCATAATTTATTAATGCAGCAACATTGAAAAAGTTATTATTTTTTGTGCAGTTTCTTAATCCGTCGGCCAGTTATTGTTCTATCTCTTCTATCTCCTTTCTCTCTCTCACTCGCAAACTCATGCATACGTACCTACACATGTAACTGCATACGAACTATACAGCTGGAATGGATGTTTGTGTAAAGTGATCAGTGGGTGTGTGGTGCATATGTTTGTGTACTTTTCTGTGTATGTATGTCTATAAGTATGCATGCATGTATGCAGCTAAATGGGCATGATATAAAAAGAAGCTGTGTTTTGACAATTGTTTTTTGTCCATACAGAACAGGCATATTATGTGCACGTCTAACCCTGAACAACTGAGCATCATTTTCTCATTTAATAACCACTTTATTCTAATTGGGTTGAATTATTCTGCTTAATGGTCTGTTGATAAAAGTCGTTGATGACTAATGACTAATGCTTTTCCGTTCGGCTAGCTGGCGTCCAAGGTCACTTTGTGGTTGAACAAACGCACACACGTAACATCCTGATTGCCATATTGCCATATTGTACTGATACTATTGTGCCGATATATACCACAGGCCCATAGCAACAGCCATTTTTGTTGTCAAAAACAGCGGCACATCGTGCAGATGACTGTCAGTGTAACTCCGGAACTGAACTGGCGACAGCCCGTAATACTGAACGTGCGGCCACAGAGTTACACTGACACACAGGAAGCAGAAACAGCACGGACAGTTCATCAAGCAAAAAGTGGGGTTTATCTCTACCATCCAGGTTTGTGAAGCACCATCCGGTTTCTAGAAGCAGACCAACATTTTCACAAAGAGCTAGAGACACTTTGCGCTGTGAAGGGAAGCGACCTGTAAATGGCTTTCATTGTGACAAAGTAGCCGCTCGCTATTCCGTGTTGTATTTATGTTGTAGGATAAAGAATGATCTGCTAAATGAAAAGTAATTAGAACTATGAAAGCTCAAGAAAAGACGGAAAGATTACCAACGAAAACTGGGATTCTTTCAGGGAACAGTAATTACACGCATAGGCGCTATTGAGCATGCAAAGTGCAACGCAGTGCACACAAGCGGATTCTCAACAGGGATAACCCAACAAATAAAAGAGAATTAATATCATTAAGAAGTATTGACATCTTATGATCAAGAAAATACGTAGTGCTTGACTATAGGAAAAAAGCGTCATATAATTTATACAGATGTATATATATATAATGCCACTGTACTCTTTTTCTCTGTTAAAATTATTAAGCATCCTGTACATACACAATTTCACACACTTAGTAAATTTCTATTTGATAGGAAGTTATCAAAGACCGCATAAAAGAAAGAGCTGCATGACAATTTTAAAAATAATCATTAACAAACAACAGCCGTTTCAACTTGTTTATCAGGGTCCATTATATTATCGGGGCTTAATATATCACAGGAACATACGTCATTACGATCTTATTAACTCCAATCACAAAGACACGCTGTAAAGTTTCCGGACACCTGTTGTAGCGTTCACTTTAGAGCTACCATAGGTTTGCTTGTACTTGTCGGCGTTCACTGAGTGTCGCTATTGGCGATGATCTAAATCTGACGAACACTTGTATTAAACTGGTGTCAAGTTGTATTGAACTGGTGTCAAGTTGTATTGAACTGGTGTCAGCAAAACGCCAATCTCGCTGTACAGCACTCAGCTGGTGTTAACATACACACTCGTTTCTGAAAGTCTCTGCTGAGCAACTTCGTAGCAATAACGGTACTGAACCTGTCGAAAAAATGAAAAATGCACCTGCCTGAGTAAATGTGGCATTTCAAACTCAGTTGCATACGAAACTAACTGTAAACAACACTAGATCTGACACAGCAATTCCGGGTAAAGACTCTGTTACGAGGGTTCACTGAGACCATAAACACAGTGCTTTTCAAAAGCTGAAAAAGTCAAGCCCTCGCTGCTTCCCTTTGAGTTATCTACAATTTTGCAACATAGATTTCGCTCTAAAGTTTTACCGGAAGTGTATATTCCTTTCTCCGCTTATCAGTGTCAATGTTACAAGAATTTCATTGACTTTCGTGTTCATACTGTCTCCCCATACTCACCACTGACGTCAAAGCTTCAGGCCTGACGTTGTGCAACTCCCTGGCGGTGAGGTACACGTCTATCTCCTTGTCATACTTCAGTCGACTGATGACGTCGCACAGGACAGCGAACAGTCCGCTCCTGGCCACTCCATCGCTTTAAAAAATTACAGATTTAATAGAGTTTAGCAGTATTTCCCTTTCGCTTCCTTTGTCACTAGTACAGGTCAGACATGGCTGCTGATATAGTCTACATCCACATTCTGCGAAACAATAGATTAAAAAATTTTGTGTCTGAACTTGGATTTTTTTAAATGATGTCCGCTGCTAAGGGCTCTGCATGAAAGGTCAGCGACTGAAAGAAGAAACAATAGTAATCATTTATGAAAGAGAAGTTTGGTCATGCATGACAGAAAAAATACGTACTGGCATAGAGGGATAAGGATTTAAAGCTACCTCACACGCGCAAACGTTGACATCTTTGCAAGTCTTGCCCGTGAATACTGACCTCTGACCCCGTCACAATCATGTGAATGGTTGCGAGGCTAGCAAGGGTTTGTCATTCCCGGCAAGCATTGCGTTAGTCTTAACATGCTACTAGATATCACAGATTTCAGAGCACTCGTGCATGGGTCTTTCTTAATCGGACGAATGAGGTTTACTTATACAGTCGTCCTTAAGAAAGGCCTTTAGATAGCTTACAGGCACTGGATGATGACAGGACTGCTGTTTTCTTCCATGTGACGGCGTTTGTCCACGAAGTTGATCAGGGTCAACAACTCTGAGGTGTCAGCAGGTATTTCATCCGGCCAACCTTCGAAACGTGCAAGGCAGACATCGCGTTGTGCACACGAGCCCTGCAACGGAAAGCAGAAATTGGAAAACGGACAGCGTGAAAATGAGAGTTTTAGACAAAAATTAGTTCATAGGAACACATACAAACAAATAAGTTTATAGGAACACATACAAACAACCCAAAAAATCTTGGAGACACAGACTGGTAAAGCACAATGGGCTTAAGAGATCAGTAGACTAACGTCTAAAGTTTAAGCATTCGCAGTGGACTTGCATACATAAACATCTAATTTCCAATATGTTTGCAGCGGAAAAAGCCTCTCTTTGATAATTTACATCAATTACATCAATCTAATTTACATCAGTTACAAGCAGTTGACTAGTCTCACTTGAAATCAAAGCTTAGGTTGTAAAATAATGGAATAACTCTTTTGGCAATTTCTTCCTTAATTTTTGCCGCAAACTGTCAGTTTCTGCTAAAAATGGTAAATCTTACCTGCTTTTCTAAGCTAATTTCGAACAAAGCAAGATTGGTGTCCAGTTGTGACGTAGACCTGAGACTGACCACATATGGTTCTGCTCGAATTGTCGCCTTCTTTTCAACAGGCCAGTACTGACAAAAATCCTTTGAATGAAATAAATAGTTCACACGCAAAAATCAGTAAACTGGTTTTGTCTGTAAATCCCTCAGTGGAACAATAGTTTACGTGCAGTTTTACTAAGAAAGAAGTTGGGGGAGGAGAAGGTTTGATAGAATTTCAAGTATATTAGCAATAAAGTTACACGAATGGTTTTTTCTTTGTTGTTCTCACCTTTGTTTCTTTTTCTCGTAGAGAACCAAGAGAAACAATGGTCGTGACGTCATTTCCTTCTACCAGACGCCAAAAGTCGACCACAGTGTTTGGCAGAGGTAGCTGTGTCAGGATGCTGCCTCTATGTGCGAAGTAAGCCTGCAGATGCAAAACAGCATGTCACGAAGAGTGTCACGTGTCATGTGTTACTTGAAGTGCTACAGGTTTGAGAGGCTCAGGTCTTTTGATCACAGCTAGTCTTTTCCACGTCGAGCTGTATACCAGTAGCTCAGCTTACAAATTAAAATTTGTTATTAAAAAAATAAGGATTTAAACAACGATGAATAAAAAATCATTGAAACATGTATACAGCGAAGTTCATTGAAGTAAACGTTCATACATAAACAGTGTTCTCGCTCGCAAAGACATCACTTATAAGCAAGATTCTCTAATAAATGTGCTGCATATCTGGCCCCCTTTACAGTTTGTGGAGCATACCACTTTTTCGGACGATTCAGCAGGATTATGATATAAGCATATTAAAATTTGGTCAAGTGGTTCTGCGTATGAGCAGAATTCGGTGCACACTTAAGTAATTGCTATGACACACTAGCTATGGCACTAGCTATGACACACTATGACACACTAGCTACGACACACTATGACACACTAGCTATGACACACTATGGCACACTAGCTACGACACACTACGACACACTATGACACACTATGACACACTAGCTATGACACACCATGACACACTAGCTATGACACACTATGACACACTAGCTGGGACGGAGGAGAATGACAAGCAAGCAATAAAAGGTAGGAGTGAAATGGATGAGGAGAAAAGGAGATTCACAAAACAGCTCGACAAGCTGCTGCTGAACGCACACATATAAAGATGCACAAGCATAAATAAGTGCACGTCCCCGTACTTATACAAACGGGAACTTTGATTTGTCATGCACATTAGACGTACCGACATGAACACGGCGTTGATGTACTGATTTCTCCCAGGTACGTGGGCTGTGAGAAATACTCGGTGTTCATCACCTGCCGAAAAATATTCGTCAGAGATGACTGAAAATAACTGTTGGGAATGATGGATGAATCAAAAATTAAATTAACCGGACGAATGTGTGCACTAGATCACTCACACACTGTATGCTCCGGAAAAATGGCTCCTACAATGGTAATCAAATTGTCATTTCTAGAAAATTGGCAGTCTACTGCAGAGGACAGAAATCTCAGAGTTCAGACAAAAAGAATGGATAAAAAAAAACATAAGGCATGGTAAAAATATGACGAAAAAAAATCTGCAAGGAAAGGGAAGAGAAGAATTATACTGTAGGCAAGAATAGAGAATAATATAAATAACATTAATAGAAAGATACAATATATGGATGACTGAACAGTTGAGAGATCTTTCGGAGCAAACTTTCCTTACTTGACAAAGCGTTTGGATTTCTGTTCTTTTCCAGGTTCTCTTTATCTTTAGCAGCATTGAACGTCAGCCCAGGCGTCAAAGACTTCATTTGCATAACCCTCTGACAGAGATTAAAATATGGGTCAATATTTAATCCGCACAGAGACCTCATCTGTCCCTCAGCTTTGTGAAACATCGCGATACACAGGTAGAAGACATCACGACGCAAAATTAATTCAATAATTAAGCTTAAGTCTATATTCAGTTGAATTTAAAGTTATGTTACAGGGATCAGCCTGTCAGAAAAGGAAGATAAGTCAATTCCTTTTTTCCAATACATTTTCACGGGCCAATAGTTTGTCAATGACACGCAATAGCATAAAACCTAACGAAAAAATATTATACACAAAACTTCAAATTAAATATCTGCGAAATACACTATAATATCAAGGCTTGGCAGCAACGAAATGACGAAAGGTAAAGAAAACGTATCATGTTTATGACGGGCCGACTTCAGCTTCTGGCAGCCAACCACTGACTGCTTCACATTTTATGAACTTGAAATCATTACACTGGCTGGGGATTCGCGAGTGATGTTTTGGTGTGTAAAGTAGCAGAAGTTATTAAACAGAGTTATATAAATATTAAACGGATGAGCAACTAACAAACCAGTCAGACAACTACCACCCCCCACTTTGAGAAGAAAAAAGCCCTTCCTGTAATCGACCACCTACTTCACGAACAACCACTCACCAAGCAGTGAGGAATCTAACAAGCCACCAAACCATTTTCTCACCTGCTCTCCTGCAAATGTGAAACTTTCAGCGTTACCTGAAATTCAGCGTCGATCACGGGATTCTGTTTGCGAGCTCTGACTGGTTCGGGGAAAACAGTTTCCAGGCTGCAGCCAGAGAATGAGGTATTTCGTCCGGTGTAGGCCTCCAGGAGAACCTTGTGCAGAAACACGTACTGGCCCTGTTGCCATGGAGGACAAACACCCATATCAGACTGACATGCGTTCGGAGAAATACGTTTGATTTCAATAAGTGAAAGGAACGTTCTTCATCGCGTATATTTCGGTCCAGTTTCAATGCGAGCAATGTTTACTGAACCGGGGGGGGGGGGGGGGGGG
>SMGT01002111.1:39855-58940 GCA_004794575.1 Lanistes nyassanus | reverse complement strand
GGGGGGGGGGGGGGGGCTGGAGTAGTGAATGGGGCAAGCGGTGCAGTTAGGTGATAGTGGAGGGGCAGGAAAAGGATAATCAAGGTTTTTAATAAATCGCCCGCGCACCACGTTCAAGAGTTATTCTGGATGCACGTACCAAGGTCTGGACCATAATGCACCGGTCTTTGCGCATTCTCTTGACGATGTTCAGCACGTTGACCTTTCCCTTGGCCACAGCTTCGTCGAAGGCGATGTCAAGGCCGATGTAGGTTCCGGTTCTTCCAACACCAGCACTTGACACAACATTGTGATGAGGTCAAAGAAACATTGTAATAAGGTCAAATAAACATTATGATAAGGTCAAAGTTTATTGTGATAAGGTCAAAGACGTTAGCCACTACATCGTGAATAGATCGTGCATATTTAGGGTTCATGGCTTAATTTGTCTCTATACGGTATGACTTGGATAGCAAAAGGACTTATGAATGAAAGTGCAAATATATTTTCAGTTATCCTTAAAAGTCAACGTTACTGCGAAACCCACGTACACAATTTCACTAACGTTTTGCTCGAAAATAACTTTCCCATTACTTGCAAGAAATGTTTTAGAAAAATAATGTTCAAGTTTAACGCTTCTAGTTTCTTTATTCTTTTACCCTTAGGGGAGTTGATTTCTGTAGGTTAAATAACATCGTATAGAATCTTACTTGTAATTTCGTATATAGGTCAGTAACATATGGTGCCCAGACCTCACAGCCATAGGTGAGGATGGGGAGTACCATTTTATCGAAAAGCCCTATTTGTAAGTCTAGAGGTAAATGTAACTTATTACACCTATTTAGGAGTATTTATTTTAGAAAAATAACGAATCAGAAAACATCTAGTCAAAAGCAAGTAATTGCAAAATTTTATTGCACAAATAGTTGTTCGAAATGTTCACGCAGTCTTAACCCTGTCAAAGTACTGGTGCTTCTACTCCCTTTCCTAAAAATACACTAACACTCCTTCACACGCACACAACCTCACATACACGGCCACACACAGGCGCACACACACCCACGCGCACAGAGAGAGAGAGAGGGAGCTCACACATACGCATACACACTCTCGCGTGCAACTGCAAGCGCGTACACACACTCTTGTGCTTAATCACCCACACAAGTGCACATCAATGTGCCCTCGCTCAAGTGCACACGCACACGCATGCACGCGCTCTAGAATACCATGTGAGGGCCGCAAAACCGGACGGATTCCAGACGTTTATTATTTTCATGAAATGAAAAATGAAAGACACTCACGTGCAGTGCACGAGCACTGGAGGCGGCGGCGACTGCGGTGCACGTGTCCTGGCAAAGCGCCAGAAGTTGAGGAGGGAGGTTGTGGTAGGGGTGCCGTGGTCAGGCCAGGCCAGGTAGTGGTACTGCTCCACCTCGCGTTCCTCGCGGTCCTAGGGAACACAGAATCAAGACTTAGTGCTGGGATCTCGTTGTGTTCAGGTTTGGGGAACCTGGATGCACCTCGGCCCGGTTTTAAGACAGACTTAGACTCCGAGCATTGCCATTCTGTCTGGCATCGTGCTATGGTCGCGTTTGTTATTTGAACTGCTGCAGTCAGGGGAAAAGAAGCAAGGAGTACTTGGAAATTCCTTCGTCGGCTGTTAATAACTCGTCTTGAAAAAAAACCCATCGAAACATGTTTAGGATAAATATTTATTCTCTTATTCTTCTTCTTTGCTAAACTATTCTGATGGTATTTTTCGTTGTTGCGCAATAAACTATAGCACGTGTTTGCTTTTTATGCAGAAAGCTCTTATTGGTCTGAGGGAAGAGATCGTTTTAAAAGTTGTCAGGGCTGTTTGGACTAACCAGGATTTAAACGAACCGGAATCCGCTGTAGTACTCTGACACTCACGTTGCGTCTCTGCAGAACGAAAGTTCGGACAACGAAACTCGCCCTCTGCTTGACCTCCACTCCAGTCACTGTCACCTGGCCATACGTCACTGTGCGGTCTTGGCCCGGCCAGTACTCAGCACACTTGTCCTGACGTCACCAAACAGGCCAAAGGTCAAAAGACGCAAATAACTGGCTACAGCAGGAAGTCAGTCACTCGTGCAGTTAAGACAACAAGCAATTTGTATGTATGATACTTAAAACAGTAAAACACTTAAAATTAAAACAGACTACATGAAAGTAAACTAATATAACACATAGCACCTTAGCGGTAGAGATAAAAAGAATGTAGGGATGTAGCAGCGGTAGGTCTGACCAGCGAAAACTCCACCACTCCAGCTACTCAAGCCATCATCAGTACGCCAGGAGAGAGGCCAGCCAGCGGGACCATACATAGCCACCACCAGTCCAGGACATCAAACCGCAGACCCCTTCCCTTTCCCCTCACCCATCTCCCCTCCCCTTCAGTGCGAAATCACCGCGAGGTGGAAGCACTTTCCCTTCCAAACCAACAACAACAACAACATGTATGAAAAGAGAGACGTGACGAGGACAAGCAAAACAGAAACAAGAAGAGAAAGGGAAGGAGAAGGGGGAAGAAAGGAGAGAAGACAGGAAGAAGAGCAGGAAAGGAGGAGAAGGAGAGAAGGACAGTACAAGTGTCTATAAAATATAAAACTAGGATCACGTGATTAGCTTTCGTAGGTCTGAGTGGCGAGTTGGAATTGAATGAAACTGCTTAGATTCTCTCTCTCTCTCTCACACACACGCGCACACACTCACGAATGTTTGACGCCTCACCTGTCCTCCCTCACTGGTGTTTGTAAGCATGACTATCTGGTTCACATTTTCTTGCCATACCATTCGCCAGAAGTCGTCCACAGTGTGAATACGGGGACCTGTGAGTGGAAAAAGCACTAGAGAATGTGTCGCTGTCCTACAGTACCGAATACTTAGTAAAAGTAATTCCATCCAAGACTAATTGCAAACTCCAGAGCATGACATGAGGCAAGACAGCTAAACACAACCTGATGTCGGATAACAGATTTACCTTGAGCGGCGATATATTTCTTCTCATGTCGGAAGCCCTGCAGAATATCACAAAACCTGCATCATCTTTGGCAAACGACTAAGGGTGTTTAAACACAGAAACAAATGTTTTTATCCTTAGTATAAAGCAGTTTAAAAGTGAAACACGAAATTCCATTCAAATGGACTGTTTAATTTATTGGGCAATGGATTTCAAATAATGAATTCGCAAACAGGAGTTGGCCTAGACTGTATCGCACAGTGGCAAGTGACAATATTGGTGAATGAACTGAGTATTCGTTCTGACCCGATGACCTCGCTACAGAGTTATCGTTCCCACTAACGGCAAAACATTCAGCCTGTCTAGGCACGCTTTTGGTATCTGGGCTTTTACTTTGTGTTCCTTTGTGGTAAATAAAAGAAAAAAAATCGTCATAGTAAACAGTTGTGTTTGTAAATGTCATAGCAGACAGGGTCGCGAGAGTGATCGCCGTTTTTTTTTTGGCTGTTCCAGGTAATGCTGGAACTAACAAGTCCTAAATCGCGAAAGACAAGAATGGTTTTCGCAACTTTGTCTAAAATACCTCACGTACGAAAGCATTGCAAAGTAGATTTGTTTCCTTCGGACCATTTTATAAACTATAGGAGATCATTTTGTAGGCATATACGTTCTGCTGTCATCATTTACCACCCCCAAACATAGGCCTCATTCAAACGACATCTGACTTTCTTGTCAACACGCTAAATACTAAAATAGGCAGTACAAACTGCCAAACGCAGCTATTAAGCCACGCAAAATAAAATAGATTTCTGTTACATAGATATTTACATTTCATTTTTAAAGTGACCGAATAACGTTCTTGATTATGGGCGCCTGAGCCAGAAGGACAAGACAATGAGAGAGAGAGAGAGAGAGAGAGAAAGAAAGAGACGAAGAGAGCGATTGATGGAACACCAGCCTACTTCTGTCGTGTTAACAACCTCAGCTGGAGAACAACGTTGAAATTTGGGCATGAAGAAGGACAGACCTGTTTACCCGATACGCTAAACAGACTGTGCAAAAGAAAAGGTAAACAAGTTGCTGATGAATGGGTAAATCAGTCTGAAGACTGTTAGTGTTATTGTGTCATTGCAAACTTTGCTCCACCAGGGGAAATTGATGAACATGGCACTTACTGCCAAATGAATTTTGACCAAGATCTAACTCAAATGACTCTTGAAGAGAGAATGCTGACATGAGGTGAACAGACTGAAACAGGAAAACACTCAACTGAAGAAGGAGATGGCAAAAAAAAAAAAGAAAAAGAAGAGGAAAAGAAAATAGAATCATTACAGGAGTAGACGATAAAGCCACCTGTTCAGGGTGACGGGGTCAATCGGGAAGGAGGGGGGTCTTCACCTCTCGACCGGCCACGTCCCTCCCTACTCTGAGCCTTGACCGCCCAGAAGACAGCGAAGTCGCGCTTACTCCTGGTTGGCTGGAGCAACGAGCCGCAAAATTGATAACAAGGAGTTTCTTGCTCATTGGTGTAATTACATTGAAAGTCATCGGCAAGTTTCAAATCTTGGCGGAAATGTTGTGGTGAGGATATCGCTACCTTAGACAAACAATTGTCACAGTTGCAGGTGCTTTATAGTGAACATTTGTGATGGTATTGTGTAGTGAGTAAATGTCTGATTTTTCATTTCTAGTTTAAAAACGGAACTGTTTGAATGTAAAACTAAATCAGTTACATGTTTAAAAATCTATTATTTGACTCCCCTCTCCCCACCCTCTCCCTTTAGGGCAAGCACATCCGTTCGCTGAACAACACAACATATCCACAAACGAAAGGAATTATAAGTCTGCATCAACATATTCGATATCATAAGAAAATGTGTACTACCATCATCGTCAATAAAAACACGGGCATCAGAAAGCCACACACAAACACTGCAATCAACTCAAACTATCACTTGGCGAACTGTTAATCCAACATTATTAGCAGTCAGCCATTGTTTTGCCGTAAGTGGGAACGGTAACTATTGACAGAAAAAGATGGCGTCAGAGGCCATATGCATCTTGTACTCTAATTTGGCCGAACAGACAGATTATCATCATCTTGGTCATCGTCGTCGTCATGCTGTCTGTCATTATATTATTGTCATCGTAATCTTTATCGTCATCCATAATTGAGAAGATATTTACCGCAATGTAACTTGCGTTGACGTAGTCTGTTGCTGTGCCATCTCTGTAGCCATCGTTGAGAACAACCCGCTTATGATCATCTAAACAGTCGTCATTTTTTATGTGGGTGTGTGTGTGGGTACCACCAGCATCATTGTTATATTTTAGATCGGCACCATAAAATCTAGTTCAGAAGGCAACTAGCGTTTAAATGATAGCTGGCAGGCGCAGACAATAATACTCACACTGCAGTGCCATCCTTCTACAGAACTCTAGAAATGCAGAACTTGCTTTTTAAAATAAAGGAAAATTGCTTTTAATTACTTTTGATTGAACGCTGCGTTGCCGCTGTCTTTGTTTTTATTCAGTCTCGTTTGTCTATAAAACAATTTCCCAGCCACGTGACAGTAGAAACAAATTGTAATGAAATATATTCAGTCGAAAGGTAAACAAGAAGGTAGAGGTAAAGTTTGTCTCGTTGACTGCTTTAATTCGTAGGGGAGGGGAGCATATGATACCCCCACACTTTTCTGTGAGACTCTTTTGAGAGGGCGGTGTCCCTGTCCTTCTCTCTCTTTCTCTCTCGCTGCCTTACTTTCCCTAATCTATGGGTCAGGTACCCAATTGCAGCTGAGTGAAATGGGTGGAATGTGACATGGCACACGGGTATCGAACCAGCGCCTTCGAGTTTGGAGGCTTGCATTTTAACCACCTGACCAACTGCTTTCCCAATTTTGTTTTTTTTAAAAAGGGTGGAAAAATTGCCACTGAACTGTAGAACTAGAAAAAAAACAGTATTTTTATACGTTCAGTTACTAGATTCCTGACGATATCGTATGCACATTGCAAAATGGCAGCTTGAATTCATGGACAGAGTTTTTTTTCCCCAAATACAACACGTCAAGACAATTTTTACACACGTGGCAGGACAGAGATTTTCTCAAATACATGTCAAGACAGTGTTTACGCACATGGCAGCACAGAGTTGTATCGGTTCTTCTTTATGTTCGCTTGCAGTTTAGCCACCTCGTGGCTGTCTGTGAGACCTTTTGGCAGTTGCTGAATAAACAGATAAACAAGCCTTTTCAGTAGGCAAAGCCCCACCCCCTCCATTTAAAAACAACAATGGAAGGCTTCCTATTCTTACAGTACGCTGGCGGAACACACGCGGAAAATAACGCAGAATCGTAGTGACACAGACGAACAATACGCCAGCATTCACACGCACATGCATACGAGTGAAGATATGCTTATGCGCAGTTATATACTTATGACTGAACTGCACTCACGAAATCTAGAAGCTAGCAAAACTTGCAGGAAATAACGTTTTAGAGATAAAGATCAGCTGCACACAAGCATAACTGTAATCCACATAGAGCCTACATAAACACAACGAGCGGCCTTTATAGATATCAGGTCAAACTGAACAAAATCTGTAAATTAAGAGAGAGATAGAGGGGGGAGGGCTTGTTGCTTAACGTCCCGCCGCAAACTATGTGCACATCAGGACGGTGTTGCTTAGACAATTAAGTTAACGTGCTGCCACACTGAGACTGGTGTCGCAACACGGGCCTCAGTCCCACCCAGTCACATTATACTGACACCGGGCCAACCAGTCCTAGCACTGTTCCCTACAGTGTCAGGCGTCTGGCAGGGCAGGTACTAGATTGTCAAATTATAAGTCGGCCGGGATGCAAACCACTGACATCCCGCCTCGGAAGGCTTAACCATTAGACCACCGAAGCGGTCGAGAGAGAGAGAGAGAAAAAAAACAAAAAAAGAAAGAAAATAAAATAAAGTAAAGTAAAGAGGGAAAATGAAAAGAAAGAAAGAAAGAAAGAAAGAAAGAAAGAAAGAAAGAAAGAAAGAAAGAAAGAAAGAAAGAAAGAAAGAAAGAAAGAAAGAAAGAAAGAAAGAGGATAGAGACAGCGCCCTAAATGCCGACCTTGAATTGCTCCGGCAGTTCGTCAGAAGCCAGAATGTCCACCAGAGAGCGCTGCACTGCATCCAGCTGAGGGCTGGAAGCTTTGAACGTGGCGTACACGCTGTCGTTGTTGTAGACATCGTCGTCTGCGTCTCCTGGCTCCGTTGCCTCCTCGCCCAAGTAGTTCCCCAGCGAGCTGTGGCTGGCAGAAGTCTGCACTGTCGAAGCAGCGCTGGGCGCGGCGTTCACGTAGATTTTGTCGTCAACGACCCGGTCCATCGAGCCATTGCCGCAACTCGAGGAAGCTTTTACGGTCGGGTGCACTCGAGAGGTGGGATTACTGTTTTCTGCATCCGGATAAAGAATATTTGCTAAAAGAATTCAATTGATTATCGCGCTTGAAATAAAATGAATGTAGCTATTGACCGCTTTCGCATAGCTTCATTCATAACAGGAAATCTCGACTCAACCTCGGCTACAAGACAAATATCTATAATAAGCGCTCGCAATTGTAGCTCGTCTTTAATTCTCAGTTTTTAAATAAAGGCGGTGTATGACGCGGTGCGATGACTTTTGATGTCATGGTAGACGAACTTTCAAGCTGTATGATGTTTCTTTTGTTGCGCTTATTAAACGCAGTAAGGAGCTTACAGTGACTGTAAATGCTGCAATTGTGTTTTACCAAGTCGCTTAAAGGAGAAACCGGGAGCGGAGGAAGATGACGTCAGTGCAATGTCGCTGTGTTTTCTGTCTTCTGTTTGAGCAGCTTCCGGTTTCCTGTTGCGGTGACGCTTGTATCTGGTAGAAAGAAGAAGAGAAGGAATAAAAAGGAGAGGAGGAAGAGGAGGAGAAAAAGACCCCCCACCCCCCCCCCATACAATCAGCAAATTTGAACTCGTTCAACCTCGTTAAAAGTGATTTTGTCTGAAGTGCGGAAATCTCTCTGGAAAAAAAAACTTAAAAAAAAATGTCTTATCATCTGTAGTAATGTAATGGCACTAGAAATTGTTATTACCAATGCGCTTCCTATAACAGCGTATGGAAAGACAAGGAAAAAGCTGGTGAGAAGCGGGAAATCTTTCTGGGACTACCTTACCTGATCAGGACAAAGATAACCACGCCGATCAAAACCAAGACGACAATGACACCAACAACAGCGCCCACGACCCCTCCAGTTTTGTCTTCTTCATCGGAAGAGCGCGTACACAAAGTAGAAAAACATTTTTGGATAAATTCCTGTCTTCAGGAATGGTGATGAACGAACCAACGAAAGAACAAACCAATGAAGGTATATCTATCCTTTCATGTCTTGTGGTGATTTCTGAATGGATTTTACAAGCAGTCACAGATGCTCCTACGTGCACAGATTAAATCCTACACCATCACTCCGAAGAGATAGAGAGAGAGAGAGTTAAAAGGTAAGAAAGCACCAAGATAACCCTGATTTGACTGATGTACCCACCTTGTGTCAGTTTCTTGCATAAGACACCTTCATAGCCACTCTGACAACCGGAAGGACACACACCTGTGTCCGAACGACACGCGTACGTTCCTCCTGAACACTGGCCACAGGTGAAGTTACAGTTGTCTCCATACGAACCCCGAGCGCACTCTTAAAATAGTCGCAACAATAGCAGTAAAATAGTCGTACAAAACGCAATGCGTTGCAAACTTTTATATCGTGTCCAGGTTTCGTTGTCGTCATGTGTGAATGTTCTTCACGGACTCAGATAGGACATTACAAAACGCGGTGGGAAGGTTGCTTTCGTTGTTGATAATGACCCTTCATGCCTAGATGATGATGATGATGATGATGATGATGATGATGATGATGATGATGATGATGATGATGATGATGATGATGATGATGATGACTCACACTCAGACACTGGTACACAAGCTGCTCCCGAGGCAGAACAGAATGAAATCTATTGTGAGAGAGAAAAGACAGGTTTTCGGGTAATATTTAAAAGAAGAGAGTGTATAAAGGTAGCTTGGGGATGGAGAGAGGCAGGCTGTTCCAGTTAAGTGAGCCGAAGACGGAAAAAGATCACAGACTAAAGATGCTAAACTTGGTGCGAGGGGTTTGAAGAAGACAGTGTGCGTGTGTGTGTTGGGGGGGGGGGGGGGGCGGCGGGGGTTTGCTGCTTAACGTCCAGCCGCAAACGATGTGCATATCAGGATGGTGTTACTTAGACAAAGTTTACGTGCTGCCACACGTGGGACTGATGTCGCAACACGGGCCTCAGTCCCACCCAGTCACATTATACTGACACCGGGCCAACCAGTCCTAGTACTGTTCCCTGTAGTGCCAGGCGTCTGGCAGGGAAGCTGCTAGACTGCTACTAGATTGCCAATTTTTAAGTCTTAGGTGTGACTCTACCAGGATCCGAACCACTGACCTCCTGCCCTCGGAAACGGATGCCTTACCAGTAGACCACAGAGGCGGTCTTGAAAAAAGAACGGAGACTGCGAGAGGGTGTGTAGATCGAAAACAAGTTGACTAGGTAGAAGGGAGCAGAGACGTTGAGACGTTTGTAGCAGAAGATGTCAACTTTGATTTGAATACACTTTTCGGTTTCGTTTTCTGCAAAACATAGAAAAATATAAGAGGTAGAATGGGAAAGGGTCACTACTGGCCGATGTTTGGCTACAGAGGAGCGCATCCCGGTCAGCCCATAGGCCCGCTTGCCTTTATTCGTTGCAAAACTCTGTTGTGTCGACTTCGAAACAGGAGATCATAATTATTTTCTGTAGCTAGTCTCGCTGGTGGAATGGTCTTATGGAGATAAATATTACTTTCAACCTCCGTGATTTCTGTGCTTTACTGACTGACGTTTATTAGACTGCAACGAAAATCGATGATTGACAACATCGGTTGAAAGTTTTTTTTTATTTTGCCAAGTTTGGGATCTCCTCACTCGTTAATACTAAATTCAAAACTGAGAAGGTTATGGGTTTATTCTTGGCTTAGCATTTAGTGAATCAAGATGCATGACTGTTACAAATATTTTGTCTTGGATAAGAATTGTTATGAAAACGACCATTTTAACGAGCCATCTTTAGGTCACCACCTGGCTAGTTTATGCTTAAGCCACCACCTGGCTAGTTTATGCTTAAGCCACCACCTGGCTAGTTTATGCTTAAGCCACCACCTGGCTAGTTTAGTAATCGTCAGACCAGGTGGGCGCAGTAGTTATGTGCCACAGGGGCCACGTTCACACTTCTAGCCCTCGGTGCATAGCGTCGCCAGCGAGGCTTGCAGCTTTAGAACAGGTGTTAGTGGGACCTGGTAGTTCTCACCTGCAAAAACTGCACTGGCTGTCGATTGAAGATCGAATCAAATACAAGATTGGATGTCTATCCCACAGTGCCCTTTATCAGACAAGCCCCTCCTATCTCTCAGACCTCATCCAGCCTTATACTCCACCTAGAACCCTAGACTCTTCTGCTGATGCCTCTGTCCTGGTCATTCCAAAGGTCAAAACAAAGTCTTTCTGACAGCGCTCTTTCTTTTTCTCTGCTCCAATGGTTTGGAATTCTCTGTCTGTCAGTATCCGCAATAACTCTGACTTAAATTACTTCCGCACTGCCCTTAAAACTTATCTCTTTCGTCTTGGCTATCAGTTACCCTGTGTGCAATGAACATGTGGGCATGAATGATAGATTCCAGCGTACTGTTTCTGTGGTGTACTGTAAAGCGCTGTGAGCTCCATTGGGAGATAGAGCCACATAAAAATAGTTCGTATTATTATTGTTGTTGTTATTTGTTTGTGTGGAGACTGTAGGTGGATGGGGGGCTCGGAGCACGGTGTGCAGTGAGACAGTTATATGTAAACCGTAATACAGTGATAACTTTTCCACCTACGCACATGTCGTCCTCTTAACGGCGGTCGTTTGGAACGAGTACAAGGAAACGCGTTAGGAGTAAAAGTAAACTCCCTTGTGACGACAAGCAGCCAAACACGAAAACAGGTGGATGGGGGGTGGGGAGGAACATCAATACGCTTGCATAGTATTCCTTTCTTTACTTCTGGTCAAACGAGTGGTCGCAAGGTTCGTTCTCCCTGTGTATTTGACGTGCACCTTTACCTATGAACAGGAGGTAAGAACTCCAATTCAGCGTTACTCCAGATAAATAAATACAGAATACATCTGGATTTAATGTTAGAAAATACGCAGTTTTATAGGCGAAAATTACCTAAACGTATATATATCGACATACTACACTTTGCTAGTCTTACCTTGATGACACGAAGGGAGTTGATAGCCGGGCTGACATCCTTTCGTGCAAGCACCGGTCTCATGGTTGCAGGTTGTTCCTGATGTGCACTGGCCACAGGTGTTTGTGCAGTTTTCTCCGTAGGAACCATTAGAACATTCTTAAAGGAGAAAGTCGGGTCCATAAAAATATTATAGGTATAACTTTTGTTACAGGTAACTAAGCGGCATTTTCTAGCCTTTGCAGTAACACTACAAAACAAATTCTTTACACAACAACAACAACAACAACAAAATCCCTGAATTTTTTTTACGTGTGTTACTTTTTATTTAAAACTGACCACGTTTCCTCAATAAGGTTCGTCTACTGTTTATATAAAATGATAATAAGAAGAGTATTTATAAAACACAACATCTTAAAATAATTGAAGGCGCACACCACTTGCCCACAAGTGCACACACAATGCAACACGCACACGCGCACACAGACTCATGCAGACACTAGTACGTCCCGCAAGCTACACTACACTTTGCTAGTCTTACTTTGGTGACACGAAGGGAGTTGATAGCCGGGCTGACATCCTTTGCTACAAACACCAGTCTCGTGGCTGCAGGTTGTTCCTGATGTGCACCGGCCACAGGTGTTACTGCAGTTTTCTCCGTAGGAACCATTAGAACATTCTTAAAGGAGAAAGTCGGGTCCATAAATATATGATAGTTATAACTTTTGTTACAGGTAACTGAGCCGCATTTTCTAGCTGATGCAGTAAAACAGCAAAACACATTCTGTACACAACAACAACAACAACAACAAAATCCCTTAAAAAATTTTGCGTGTGTTACTTTTTATTTAAAACTGACCATCTGGTCACGTTTCCTCAATGAGGGACGTCTACTGTTTCTATAAAATGATAATAAAAAGAGTATTTATAAAACAATACAAAATCTTAAAATAATTGAAGCCGCACACACTGGCCCGCAAGAAGAGAAGTTTCAGAGACTGTTAAATGGTGAAAGGGTAGATTGGTGGTTAACTGAGGAAGGCAGACTGTTCCAGGTCAGTGGAGTGAAGGCAGAGAAAGATCGCAGAATACGAAGACATTAGTTTAAACCCATCATCCTTACTTAGCGTGTGCACACACACAGTCTCCCTCTTTTTCCCTTTTTCTTTCCCGCACGCACGCACGCACGCACGCACGCACGCACGCACGCACGCACGCACGCACGCACGCACGCACGCACGCACGCACGCACGCACGCACGCACTTCTTTTGCTATTCTGTTGTTCTATACTATGGTTCTATTCTATGGTTCTATACTATGGTTCTGTTCTATGTCCATGGTTCTTACTTTCCGCACAAAAAGGTTGTTGAAAGCCAATTCGACACGCAGAACGACAAACACCACTCACGGGTTCACAGGTATCAGTTAAGCAATAACCACACTGGCGCCGACAGCCTTCGCCATAATATCCTATCAGACAACCTGCACAGTCAATGCAAGTGCTAATAAGTTCATATCGGTCACTATATTCCCATCTTCTAACTAAAACAGATTCTTTCTGAACCTTTTGGGCTATCCCAAGCCGGTATTCCCAGGTTGTAAATTATTGAAATTCACGCATAATAATGAACTGACATCGAGCATGCTTCAAAAGGTGAACATGTAAACAGATCAAGGGGGCGCTTACTCTCCTTGCAGTGTGGTGTTGTATATCCGGGCTGACACCCGTCCTGACACACGCCGGTGATAAAGCTGCACGTCTTGTTGCCACCTCTACACTGACCACATGACTGTTTACAGTTGCGACCATAGGATCCGGGTGAGCAGGCTAGACAGACAGGTACAGGACTGTAGGCGGGTGTGCGTTTAAAATGTAATTGTGATAAACACAATAATTTACCACAAAGTGCACCGAAACGGAAAAAACTGCTGTTATTAATGGATAATTTGTTGGCGTATGGCTACACACTCTCAACATAGAATACACACAGAAATCCGCAGGAGGAAAAATGGAAGGAAAGAAGGAAGGAAGGAAGGAAGGACGGACGGAACGAAAGAAAGAAAGAAGAGTTCGTCTTACTTTCATTACAGAATAGTTCCCGATAACCACTTTGACATCCCGAAGGACACATGCCGGTCTCGTGATGACATATCGTTCCCTCAGTGCAGTTGCCGCACGGTTGTTGACAGTCAAGGCCATAGAAACTTCTAGGACAGACTTGTATAAACACGTCAGATTAAACAAAACTGCTTTCAGACTTTAAGCGCTGTGAAGAAAAAATGGATGAGGTACAAGAAAATGAAGTTTTTAAATCACACAGCCTGGTACTGTGGTCCAATGACGCCAAAATGCGAAAAAGTAGAACTGCACCAAAAGGAAACACATTGCCAGGGACAGGTTGACGCTGAGCAATCGCTCTTTTTTCAATAAGTAGTCTGAATATTGGATTTCTTACAAAGAAATGTACATTTCTTTCAAACATAATAGTTTGCGCTGCATTGCAATGAATTCCGCTGTGTGGTATTCAGATTTACTTTCCATGTCTACATTCTTACTTTCTTTACACAACGGTCGCCTGTATCCGCTCCGACATCCAGAAGGACAAACTCCGTCAACGGGATTGCATGTCCCCTCCGAGCATCTGCCGCATGTGTTGGTGCAGTTTCGGCCATAGAATCCTTTTACACAGGCTGCAATGCGGGATTCGGATGTTATAATTATTCAGACAGAATTATTATTAATAAAGAACAAATGAGGACCAGCGCATAAATTATCGTAAGATAACTCCAACAAAGGTACTGGAAGCGCTATACAGACGCATGTGACCAAGGGAGCTTACCATATCCAAACACGTAGCAAAGAGAGGGCCGAAAGAAAGGAACTTGGCAGATCCGCTTATTCAGACATTGACCTAGTTTCACATAGACTGTCAGACCCTTCAAACAATTACAAAGCCATTTGACCAATGAAAGGGTAGTAATACTTCAGAAAGTGTTATATTTTTTCAAGAACTTACACCCTTTGCGTGATCGTAAATAAATAAATAAAACTAAAAACATCGTTGCATACTTGCCTAGTGAATTTTGCTAAAAATCGACCTATCCAGTTATTACGATATTAAAATGATATTAAAACACAGCTAAGGGAACTGTAAGTAGTAGGTTTAACTCTGTGAATGAAGAAGTGATAAGAACGTAAGTTTCAGTCAACAAACATCGGAAAGGTTCTGTTCTGTACAACTGGTGTCAGAACTCACCAATGTTGCACATTGGGCCTTTCCAGCCCGTTTGGCATCCTGACGGACATTTTCCGGTTTGTTGGTAGCAGACGAGGTTCTTGCAGTGACCACACGTCAGGTCACAAAAGTCTCCATAGAGGCCATTTTTGCAACCTTGAACATTTAGAACAATTTAAAAATGCGATAAATCAAAATTTAAGACAACCGTTTTGTTAGTGATTTATTAGTTTTCTTTATTGGAACAGTATTAGGAATGCGTGTTTATGTTCTACAATTAATGTAATGGTAAATGTGTGTAGATGGCGCGCGCGCGCACACACCCACACACAGAGCGAGAGAGAGAGAGAGGGGGGGGTGGGGAAGTGAAGGGAAGAGGGAGAAACACAGAGAGAGAAAAAGTACAATGCAATCATGCGACACGCACGCACACACACAGACTCACACACAAAACAAGCACCTGCGGAGTAGAACAGTCATATTATGGTAGAAGTGATACTGCACAGAATTTGCATCTACCCTAACAGGAAACGTGCATATATCCTTAAAGCGTAAGATAATCGAGAGCGAAATTGTCGGTCTGTCAACGACTTAATAATTCAAAAGAACGGCATTGTATTGTATTTTACATTTTCTCACAGAACAGAGACAGTACGTAAAACAAATCGCATTTAGTCTCAGACATTAGTAATGCAAAACTAACGAAGCAGAAAGAAGAAAAGAGACACAGACACAGACAGACCTCATCCCACGTTTGATATTTGTATTTTAAAATGTTCACACTGACCGTTCACACAAGTGCCATCATAGTTGTCACATGTCTCATTATTTTTACAGTTCCAGTTGCATTTCTGTCCACACGTTGGTCCATAACGGCCAGCGATACAAACTGCAGAATTAATCAGAAATGCTTGTTTCTGTCACAGAAAATCTAAATTATGTTATAAATTCTTATGGGAAATAGCTTTTGCATCAATGTTTTTCCAAAACAATGAAAATTTGTAACATGCCTGATATTTTAAAAATTATTTCATTACAAATTTTTGATGAACTCATGGAGGTAAAACCAAAGAAGGGGGAGAGGGAGGCTTGTTTGTTTGTTTTTGTTGCTTAACGTCCCGCCGCAAACTAGGTGCGTATCAGGACGGAGTTGCCTAGACAAAGTGTACGTGTTGCCACGCGTAAGACTGTCGCAACACGGGGTTCAGTCCTAGTACTGTTCCCTATCGTGCCAGGTGTCTGGCAGGGTAGCTACTAGACTGACAATTTTAAGTCTTAAGTGTAGCTCTGTCGGGTTGCGAACCACTGACCTCCAGCCTCGGAAACGGACGCCTCAACCAGTAGACCACCGAGGTGGTCGGGGACACCCGTGGCATTTTCAAGGTGGTCACGCGAGCTCACCAGAGGGTAATGGAGGAGATATACTCAAAGCCAAAAGAAACGCAAATAGACACCCCCAAGAAGTAAAGAGCAAAGAAACGGGTGACTGCGGTTTGGGGTAATAAAGGTACAACAAAAACAACTTAGCCAAGCGAGAGTTAGACAACAAGTCAACGTTTCGGGGCGTAATCCCTTCTTCAGGACAGCACAGACAGACAGATAACAAATAAAAACTAAAGATAAATTAGTCAAATTTCCTACATTCGGGTACAATGATAGCAACAAAACTTAGGTTTACATGAGGTAGCATGGTCTGTTGAGTGTAACCCTTGATAATGACGTGGTTGGCGCAAATAAAAGGTGTCTCTCCTGGCTCGTTAAAGTCGGACAGTGGTTTTCGCTCGTGCAGCGAAAACAAAAGCAACAAGAGTAGAACTTTCTTTGCAAACAGAGGGCGCCACCCACTAGGAATAAACGCCGATGCTCTTACGTTGCCAAACAGACCGCCTGTCCGCAGCAAAATAATGCCAAGACTGAACGCTACAGAAGCGGAAATAGGCGTCGGATGACACATGCGTCGTGGCACATGCACTGGGTGTGGGAGTTTCCACAATGTGTCGTTTGTGAGTCAGAAGCGGACGACCTCTTGTCACGAATGCACGGCAGGAAAGGCAGGTCTACTGCAAACACCTGCGCCAACAGTTCCTCCCTTCCACAGAGACCATCCGACCCATTGTCGGGAGCCATGGAGCTGTCATCAGCCTGCAGACCAGGCGTTACGGGTTGTCTGAGCGACAGTTGTACTGCGGCCGTCCTGCACTGCGGTCGACGCTGACTGCACGACATCTGCAGCAGAGAATGCAGTGAGCCCAGCAGCACCTGAACTGGACATGGCGGCGATGGTGAAACTTCCTCTTCTTCGATCAAGGCCGCTTTCGCACCAGCCTCGCCGACGGCCGCATCAGAGTATGGAGGAGGCGGAACGAGGGGTACGCCAACAACAACATCCTGCAGGACGACCACTGGGGAGACCCCAGCATCATGATTTGGGGTGGAGATGGCCTCAGCCTACCAGTGGGGCTCGTCGTCTTCCAGAACATCGGCCCTGGAACACGAAACGGCGTGACTGCATAAGGCCATGGTAACCAGGTGCTGAGGCCTCATGTCGTGCCATACCTCCAGCATCAGGCGAACCTCACCTTCCAGCATGACGATGCCCGCCCACACACGGCAAGGCTCACCACGGCCTTCCTGCAGCAGAGCAACGTTCAGGTGATGCCTTGACACTCGATGAACTCAGACCTAAACCCAATCGAGCTCCTATGGGACAATCTGCAGAGAGAGAGAGAGAGAGAGAGAGAGAGAGAGAGAGAGAGAGAGAAAGAAAGACAGAGAAAGCTTTCCAGCTGTAGCAGACCCTCAGGCAAATCTGCGCAAACATAACCTATAGTGGTGGTGATCCGTCTGGTGGGCTCCAAGCAGAACGTAAAGGAGGAAGTCAAGGGACAGAAGGAAGACAACTGTCCAAAGCAGATCCGACCTTGAGTGGCTGTGTGTCACTGAACTCCAGGGGCGCGAGTTCAGAGGTCGATGATCGATCTAGAAGGGTCCCACAGTGAGGTGACTGAGTGACGTCAGTAAGCGTGGTGTCCAGAGGCAAGGGACACCAAGAAGCTCGACAACGCGAGTCTGCTGTTATCCAGGAGCAGACAGAAGGACCTACTGACACGTCAACGTTTGGGACAGCAGAGAGGGGCGCCACTTTGGTACAGACTGTAACGTTGTGCGGACTGTGTAAACAACCAGGTGACGTGAGTTGTGTTATAGACGTGGGTATAATGTGTGTGCAGTTCAATCAGGCGCGTGTGTCTTGATCTTGTGTTTGAAAGGGCAGGTGATGGAAAGAATTGTATGTCGTTAGTCGAACCAGAAAGAAAGCCGGAAGCCTAGCTATTCTATTCTGTAAACACTCACTTTTCTGTAAATAATATTCTCATTTCTTTTACTGTTTTACGGCGTCTGTGATTCTTTGCCGAGAGATTGTAGGTGGATGGGGGCTCGGGCCAAGACGGGCAGTGAGATAAGTATAAAACAAAACATAATACGATGATAACGGTTCCAATTATGCACGTGTCGTCCTCCTAACGTTGGTTGTGTGGGACTGAACACGTGAAACGACGTGTGAGCAGAAATAGTAAGCTCTCATATGACGAACATCGATATATATATATATATATTTTTCTCCATGTATTGTAGCTTGTTGATCCCCTGTTAATAAGGTTCTATTCAGAATATCTTGCGACTGTGATCTGTCCGAGTGAACGAAGTGTGTTAGTGGACGTGTCACCAGGGGTCGACTGGCGGGTGGCTGAATGTACCTGCAGTTGGAGTGTGAGCCAGTAGCGCGGTAGAGAAATAAAGCCACGTGTTTCCCATTCACACAAACAGTCACTCGAGTGATCACAAGCCACGTCTTTCACATTCACAAGTCACTCGAGTGATCACAAGCCACGTCTTTCACATTCACACGAACAGTCACTCGAGTGATCACAATTTCATCTCTACCTTTCTTGTCTGAAGTCACCATTGACATTGCTCCTTCCCTCTACCCCATCTCTCAAGTAGCCCTATCTCTGTGTGTGTGTGTGTGAGAGAGAGAGAGAGAGAATGTGTTCATGAGAATTTGCGACTGTCTGCCCATCCTTTCGCTCTACGTCTCACGGCTACTGAATAAATTAAAATATCTCACCCCACACTTCCAGTTCACAGAAGTTTAACATGCCGTTTGTTTTCTTTAGGGTGACCCTCCTCCCTCTCACAGGTCTGTCACAGGTGATGTTGATTATCAGGTGGTTAGCGTTTTGGATAATGACACACCGCTTGTAATCGACAAGTAGCTCGGCACCTTGCAGTCTGTCTCCGTCTGTAAAAAAGTCACTTCTTTTTATATAGGAATTATATAAACTGCATATAGTTTATCAGTTTATCTGTATCGGCCATTTAAAAGTCACTTTGTTTTATAAGTACACTGTACATGTCTGTAAGGGTAACGGGGTCGAGTAGCTGAAGACGGTTGAATAAAACGGGTAAGAGGGGATCACTTGGTAATTTTATTTCCCTCTTTTTGTGTGTGTGTGCGTGTGTGGGCAATGCGTGTTTGTGTGGGCGGTGTGTATGGGGGGGGGGGGGGGGG
>SMGT01002111.1:11042-38307 GCA_004794575.1 Lanistes nyassanus | reverse complement strand
ACACTTCCCATGAAACAAGAAATGGACATGCCGTCAACATTTGGTTATTGGCGGCATCGATCCTTATGAATTGCCATAGAAACTGTCGGAGACCGATATCAACAGATACCTGTTCCGCAATTCTGTGTTGCAGACACTTTCAAGTATGTTGTACTTGGAACCTCTGCATACACTTTAGAAGATATTAAAAATTTCCGAAGTATGGAGTCGTACTGCTTTTATATAACAGGGTTTGTTGGTGATGTGTGTGGATTTTATTTTCGCCATCAGACAAGTACACGGTCCGTGCAGCCACAGGAAGATGTTTACTTAGTTTCGTGTTCTCGGGGTCAACGTTAAAAGAATCAAGCGGAAAAATCAGGAAATTAAGTCAAAGTAAAAAGATCAACTGGGTTAAATTTTGTTTAAAAAGTTAGGATTTCCAAGATTGCTTATTCTTTCTGGCTAGTGGTTTTGGAGGGCCTGTAGCTGGCATAGAGTACCCTAGTATACCATCCAACCCTGTAGTGCTGGCAAAGTGCCCCCTAATATACCATCCAACCCTGTAGTGCTGGCAAAGTGGCCCCTAATATACCATCCAACCCTGTAGTGCTGGCAAAGTGTCCCCTAATATACCATCCAACCCTGTAGTGCTGGCAAAGTGCCCCCTAATATACCATCCAAACCTGTAGTGCTGGCAAAGTGTCCCCTAATATACCATCCAACCCTGTAGTATTGGCAAAGTGTCCCCTAATATATCATCCAACCCTGTAGTGCTGGTAAAGTGTCCCCTACTATACCATCCAACCTTGTAGTGCTGGCAAAGAGTCCCTTAATATACCATCCAACCCTTGCTGGCATCTTGCTCCCTATACACTTCCTTCTAAACCAATTAGTCACGAAGTCTAAACTAGTGAGTACAAAGTGTGGGTGGATGGGCCAATATTGTGCCCACATCAAAGACACAGTGGCCCAAGGGTCATTTCTTGCTAGCAGCGATCAGCACGCGTTCTGCGACAGGCGACAGTTGGTGCCGATTCCTTCCTAATGACGACCTTCAGTTAACCCCAACGCCTGACTCCAGCGGAATCCAATGTTATGTGTTATGTAAGCGTCCGTCGAAAGTCGTCGAGGGCTGACTCAGTCCCGCGAGTGTCTACCTCAAGACGACACTGCTACTCACAGACCATTACTCTTTAAAAAAAATAACATGTACACTTTGAGGGAGAAGCTGAATTGTCGTAACGAGGGTACGTATTGTGATACTTCGCCAGATTATCAAATGCGCTAAAGGTTGTCCAGGGACCAGCTAGATGTTAAAGTACAAAGCGGGATCAGATGCATATAAGCACGTCAGTCAACAAGTCACCTTACTACTGGCTGAGTGGTTTGACTTTGTTTAGATTTTGTTTAACGTGATCATGTTGTGTTACAGGCAAGAAAGACAATATCCCGTGATGGCTGTTGTAAAAAAATCGCTACCACTGGCCCTGCTTTCCTTCATTTCTTATCACCTTACAATGCACGGAACTGAGGTTCTTTGCAAACAGTATATACACGTTTGACTGGAACGCTACATATCTTTATGTGTTGGCCAGTATGGAGATTGATGAACTGTACATTAACCCCATCCAAAGGCTCTATCTAGTTCTCAAAGTGAAACATGCAAAAACGTCTTACAATGAAATCAGATTGTAAATAACTTACCTCTATCCCTGTTGTAGATAGTGATGTTTGTGATTGTGAACATTTCCCCAAGATCCACTGACCACGAAGGGGCATTTCGGTTTTCACTAGTGTGGACACAATTAATGCCGGGTCGAGAACCACTCTCCTTTGGGTTGAAAACCATTGTATGACTTCTGTTCCCATTGACCGCCAGACACGCAGGACCGGACCTTCCATCACCTCCACTATAGTTAGAGTTCATAGAGGTCGGTTTTCCCAGGGCCACGTTTTCTGCAAGTCAAACGTCGATCACAACGTGACCACGACCGTAACCAGGAAAAATGAACTCTACAAAAAAGCTTCCAAAACACAAAATTCAAACATAATGTGTAAAAGTAAGTGAGAATGAAAAAAGACAATAAAAATAACTTTTATTCAAATGAAAGGCGAATATATTTTTATCTCATTTCCTTTAAGTTAATGAGCAGGATTGTTTGTCAGTACAAACAAATTGATCTGTTATAAATCTTGAGTTAGGAGTTATGCACACCGCTGTCTTTTAACGTTCTCAAAATCGCGTGAATTCACACACAGGTACTGCTTTGGAAAAGCTCACTAGTGAGTTTTATCACCTCAAGAACTGGCCTTTATGCACGACACCAGTAAAAGTGTGATGCACAAATGTAATAAGGGGAAGATCCCTTCTCCCGCCTACAATAAATCCCATTGACAATAATATGATGATGCTATTTATGTGGAAAATGTTTTACAATAATATGATGATGCTATTTATGTGGAAAATGTTTTACAATAATATGATGATGCTATGTATGTGGAAAATGTTTTACAATAAATTGATGATGCTATGTATGGCGAACATGGTATCAATTGTTAAAAATATATTAATATGAAAAATAATTACAAGACGAAAGAAATCAATAATCTGTTGAAATTTGTGACTCGGTGTACGCTAAAAATGGGTTGTAACTAGAAATTCGATTAGCGGGGAGGCAGGAGCAAAGAATTCATTAACTGCCAGCTGGCAATCTAAATACTGAAGAAGAAATAAATTTTTTTGTCGTTTATTCACTTATTTCTTTGGTTTAACTTGGGCGCTGTGGAGTCTTAAGTGCATTTTCCTAATGTTAGAGGGGGCAAGGAAAGCTGGGGTGTTGGTGGTGTATCCATTCAGATCAGAATTGAATGCTTACAAATGTAAATATATCCAGCATTTTTATTGGTCCTATTTATATCATTGCAAAACATCAACCTACTGATTTTCTTACCGTCATCGTACATGGAATCTTTGTTTACGGAGTTGGCTGTTTATCTTTTCGGAACTTTATTTCGCAGTTTTACCTCCCTTCCATCCCGTCTTTAATCATTCCTCCGTGTCCCCCTCTACACTTGCTTACTAAGCCACATAGATCAGTTCCTCAAATCAATAAAAATTGTAGCTACATTCATACCTTGGAGGCAGTTAGTATCACTTGGCCGACATCTGTTGTCTGTGTTACATCCACCAGACTCACGGCAGGAACATACAAAGTTTCCTGATCAAACAACAGGCAGGAAACTGTTAACTGGCATGTTTCTCTCAAAGGAAGATGCATGTAAAAGAAAAAAGCAGAGTTTAATTGAACCTCTATAAAACAGGTATTTATACGTTCGGAAACACATGCTCGCATGCACAAACACGCGTTACAGCAGATCTTCTCTCACCCGCTGACATTTGGTTCTCGGCGGGCGAGTATCGCCATCATCAGATACGGGGAAATTCCATAACCTTCTCTAGCACGATGGTGTTTTACCTTCTGAAATTCACTAGCCCACAGACATTTCCTCTTGCCCACGGATATTTCATTTTTACCCTTCTCTATCACTCTGTTTGGTATGACCTTTGCTCTCAGTAGCACACATTGAAACTACAAACAAGATTAGGTATAGTGGAACCTCTCAATCCCAGAAGAGTAATGAAGAATTTAGACTTATATGGAGGAGGCGTGAATTAAGAAGGGAGGCTTCCTTGAATGATTGGCATGCTACCTTGCATGGATAATTTCGGTTAACATGTAGATAAACATCAACTTCAAAGCCTGGAGCATTCGGCAAAAGAAAAATAATTAGCCCAACTGGCCTGTGATTTGAGAATAATCAGTAGCTACAACATTTAGGTTCCTTGTGTTCACCGATCATTTGTTGCAAGTGTAATACTACCTTGCTGACATCATCTAGCTACACTCGCATGTCCCACGCCATGCAACCTTTGATGACCTCTAAGTCTTTGTTCTGAGCAGGCAAACGGAACCTGTGGGTTCTGCCCGGTGTCCTGGCTCGCGTTGTTTCCAGTGTCAGGCGTTAGTCAGCTGACCCAAATGCCACTACATTTCATGAACTGCTGACAGGTGCCCACTCTAGTCTCTGAACAACCAGAGTCCACCGACTGCTTGTTGCTGATGGAGCCGTGCTTGGGTGACATCATGCTGTGTACATCACCTCTTGACACCTGGGCACCACAAGCCTGCGGGAAGTTTTCTTCTCTCCCCCCCACCCACCACCACATGCGCCGTTCTCTGCGTGACAACTGTATTCAACTTTATGTTCTGTCTGAGCCATCCTACATCCCAAGAGTCACTTAATTATTTCCGACAACTAAACAAACAGTGCTGGCTTGAGGTGTGCCAGCTCTCATTTTGTAATAAACTACCTTGGGAAAGTAACAGCGGGAATACAGGTTCACATGTGGTCATGCACACACACCATTCACCACCATCATCCCTTCTTTCCCCTCATGATACAGTCTCTGTTGCTGACCTAAACCAAAGTACAACAACAACAGCAGCAACAACAACAACAGCAACAACAACAGTGGTCACTGCTGTTCTCATTAACGTCTGAAATTTACTTTATACTCTTGAAGCACTACTACTGGGCTTGACATTAACTATTGCCTGGTTGCCTGACTGCTTGACTCCCCGGGGCAAGTAAATGTATTTGTCAAGCAAGTAACGTATACAATGATGTTTTCAACGATTTTCAGCAGAATAGCCTGTCAGACAAGTGTGGATATCGTTGGCAGAGGGAAACAGTACCAACCCTTCCTATAGACTGGCCATTTCTGTCGGAGATAATGTCACACAGCGCAAGCCTTCTTTTCCTTGGGTGGGTGACAGGTGGAAAGTTGCTGTGGTGCAGCTTGATTGCATCGGGAAGGGAAAACCTCACTCAAATTACGAATTACATTTGTAGTCAAACTCACTCTTATACGTGTGTATAGTAGTGTTTGTATTAGTCATCTTCGCGCTCTCCCTTGTCGATAGCATTAGCAGTGCGTGCGTGCGTGAGGAGTGTGCGTGTATGCTTGTTGAAGTGTACGTATACCACTTGTGTGCTTGCTGTCCATGTGTAAGTCAATATCGTTGAGTGTAATCAGCTCCCACATCTGTTAGATGGTCTACACTCTTCCCAGCATACATCAGCGGAACCACGCTGGGGCCTAAGAGAGATCTTTCCTAATGAAACATAAGCCCACGCCTGTAGCGTCAATTGATATTCTGATCAAATCCATTGGACACTCGCGGGCCTCACTTCCTTGCTGGTCCGCGAAGCGCTCATTATGATTTCCGTAGATAACCTTTACCATACATTGCACGAACCACGTCCTGGGGTGGGCTTGCATGACTGTCGGTATCTGCATATCCGATCCCGACTGGTCTCAAGGCCCATTCTTCCTGTGTACTTTACGTTCATCGTTATGTATGGCAGGAGATACGAATGCTCATGCAAGCTGTCGTCCTACGGGTTAGCTTGATCAGTGGGGTCACTTCTGACGTCATGGAGACTGAAAGAACAGCTGTCCTCTCTCTGTGTCTGTTGAGTCTGATATTCTGTAACCTTGCCGACGTTATGTTGGGGATACAGAGATACAGAACGTCCTTACTCAAAGATTATCATATTATCATGGATATAGCTTCCAAAACAGTCATAAAGGAAAAAGCCGGGTGGGTGTGGGGGGAGCGAAGATATAAGAAAGCATCACAATTAGCCATAAGGTTCGCGATCCGTCACCTGACAACAGTTTCTACCCCCGGCCGACCCAAGGAAAATGTTCTCAGTCTATGCCAGTCTTTGCCACAGACTTCTCACCCCATCCCCCCAACAAAAAACCCAAACAAACTTCGACTCAACACTTAAAGGATGAGCATTTGTCTGCTACCAATTAACAGATTTCTTAAAAATACAACATCCATGGGATTTATTTAAAAATCTGGGTTTGACCGAGAAAGACAAAGAAACAGACGAGATCTGTGAGGAGAAAGTGCCGAATCTACTCAGAAACAAACGCGGTATCACCAGCATAAGCGACCATGACATTGAGACGATACATAGAGTCGGACAGCGACGACAGCAGCGGCAACAGCAACACCAACAAAGGGAAAGGCCAAGACCGCGCCCAGTCATCGCGTGCTTCATCAGCAGAAAACTGGCGGAGACAGCACTTTACCATCGGCACGAGTTGGGAAACTCACCGATCGTCGTTTAAGATCTTACCGCCACCAGCCATTCGCTGGGAATATTATCTATCCTTCCCCCTCCCCCCCCGCTACCTGTCCTCCTGGGAAATCACGGCACTTTCCCTCTAAATCAAAATAAAATCCTTTCCTTTTATCTTCCTTCTTTTATTTATTCATTATTGTCACACTTTTTCATCCATTCTCTTGTTTACTGACTTTTCTCTCTCTCTCTCTTTCTTCTTCTGTCTGCCTTTCTTTCTCATTCATTCATCACCAACAAAATTGTTTCTTGAAATGTGAAATTACAGGGTGAAGTTATATGTGAAGATAAATATGGGAACTAACACATTTCACTATTGAAGACATTTCAGTTTCACGAGCATGTCGTAATGACGTAAGCGATGACATAGTCTAAATTTAAATTGTTGCAGCCTTTTGATCAAAATAAACAAAATGTCAGGAAAAAACAGCAGAAGAATGGTGTCCTCTTACCTTGGATTACATCACACAAGCGTCCAATTAGTAACACTAAGGAAAAACAAAGAAACATTTTCAGTTCGGACAGTCGGTGTGAGTTCCGCCTTCTCACAGCTCCTTTCCAGGCCTGTAGAGGCAGACCATGGCAGCTTTCATGCGGGGCCGACAGGGAAGTAAAATGTTTAGTTTGTTGACAAAGAAAAATGGCTGCACGGGTTGGATTGTTGCAGGAGGTAGACTCAGAAATAATGGGGTAGTGAAGGGGTAGTGCCCCGAAACATGTAGATTGTCTTCGTTTTTGTCCTGGTCTAGCTTGGTCCAGTTCCCTTGTTCTAAATTTAATTAAGACTCAAAAAGAGTTTGAAATCCGTATAATGAGGAAGTATTTGGGTATTCGAAATCAATTAGTTTTAACGTTCCTGACACAACATGGAGAAGAGGACGTAATCCTTTAATATTTCCTTTTCTTAATTTCTGTTTTTTTCTGTTTCTGTAAATTTTAGATAGATATCCTACTACAGAGCTGAGTTATGCGAGTGTTGCTAGGAGCGAAAATGATCGTGTGAAACGCGTAGACCCCTGGGAAAAATTTGACATTTGTCATCGTTTTGTTTTTGTTTGGGAGAAACTTGCACGTAACACTATTCTACGCCAGTTCCCGGCCTGCCTACTGTTGCAGAATATCTAGAATGTCATACTGATACTTTGCCCTGAAGATAATTAATGACGAATAGGTCCTAGGTCAATTATTGACGGAACGAGAATTTACCCACGAAAGACCACCTTTGTTCGACCACAGACGTATTTGAACTGGACATCAGACTGGCCCGCTGGCCACACATTCGCTTTCTAGCTGACAGCGCTTGCTGGCTCGCTTTGCTGTGTTTAAATATGTTACAACTGGACAAGACCATAGAGGTAAACGATCGATTATCTTTTAGGGGGTTTGATGATATGTAAATATGACAATGGCCTTTATATTCTTAGCATGGGAGGAATGAATATAAAGCAATGATGACAAAAACTTATAGGGTGTTGGGACCTAATGTGTGGAGCGTTTGACATCCTTGGAAAAGAGCCTTTTCAGGAGCCTGTCCTGCCGACGGGCGATCCCACAGACAGCCCAAAACAGTAAAAATATAGACAGCTTTATTAACCCTAATTAGTTATGTATATGTTATTAAAATACTCATAAATTAGATCCAAATAAATATCCTTTCAGATTAAGCTATGGGGTCTGAAAGTCTACTTTGAAGAACGTTCTGATTGTACTGTTGTAAAAAGTACCATTTTGCTTTCCTTTCCTTCGAATTGAACTGATGCACGTTGCTTGCATGCAAGTTATCCACTATCGGCACCGAGAGATATGTTAGGTTAACAAATTTCAATGACCAGGGTCTTTTGCGGAAAGAAAATATTATCTTTTGGAAGAAACATATCTTCTGCGGTGCGTTATTCAGAAAACCTGTTTACATACCCAAAAGAGATGACAGAACTCAGAATTCAATCAGTCTGAAAAAAAATTATTGCAAACCTTCTCTACTTGTCTTTTGTGGAGAGATTCTCTCCTAGAATATTCTCCACGCCGAAAGAGCTTCTCTCGCGGATAGACAACACGGCTCAATAATTGCTATCGCATAACACAAAACTTCGCCCGTCATATTGCACAGGTACTATGCAATGTGTAAAATAAAAAAGGTTTTAATTTTCATCCGTGCAGAACTCCTTCTCAATGTTTGGAATAGTATTTTATGATTGAATTTAGAACCAGAGAATTGTCAATTGTGGTTTGCTGGTTTGGGTTTGTTCGGTGACGGGAATGTCGCCAGGCAGTAGATTATTCCTTCCATCCACATTTCGTGCCCTCCACTCAGAGGCGTATGCCACAGGCACGCGCATGGGACACGTCCAGTGGTCACAACCTTGTCTAGCGCCTGGCAAGGAGGGAGGAAGTCCGCGATGGAACGAGTGAGGAACAAGATCAAAATGAATGATAAATCAGTCGTGCGACTGGCCTGTTCTTGTGGGAGACACATTCTCCACTAGAGACGCTCTCCCGCTGGTTAATACTGTGTTAATACTGTGTTAATACTGTGTTAATACTGTGTTAATACTGTGTTAATACTGTGTTAATACTGGGAAGATTGTAGAACATCGACCGATGAGGAAGTTGATTACACTCAACGATATTCACTTACATACAGGGCAGCACGCACACAAGTAGTACGCGTACACTTCAACACACACACACACACACACGCATAAACATACTACGCGTCCACATGCCCCCCTCTCACACACGCACGCGCATGCGCACACACAAACACACACACACACACCCTCTCTCTCTCTCTCTCTCTACATCTCTACCACTCGTCCATTCGTCCAATCAGATTCAACTTACTAAGGAAAGAAACAGAGAGTGCGTCTCCTTGATCCAGCGGTTTACTCGGTTAAAGGCCTTTATTAACAGCAGCCATATTGGTAAATCATTTAACGTTAAGCGTAAATGTATAAATTCTTGTAGTCTCCCCTTCATAATCAGCCCTACCAAGCCATACTTTTATCTTTATTGGTGAAGTCTCGTTCGATATCTGAGAGAGAGAGAGAGAGGGGAGGAAGGAGGATGGAGTATCACACTAAGACAGCAGTAGAATCACGTTCAATGGCGTAGGAATACACGCGGCCAGATGGAATAAACTCCTTTTATTAAATGAAGCACGACACGTGACGTCTGTGTATTATTACAAACTTATCAAGCGAACTAGAAAAGTATCTAATATATATACAGTCATTGAACACAGCGTCACTGTATTTGGCAATGAGGCCAGTAAATAGTCTACAGCCATGTTTATCGTAACAGTGATATTGTGTCGTCAAGAGTCGGTTGGAGGGAGACAACATCGCAGTTTTGCGGCTTTTCTGTACACTTGCAAGTCAGAGCAGAGTACAGGTCTACAAGAATTCAACTAATGGCGTCACAGAAAAGATGTGTTGTTACCAGAAAAGATTTTTTCAGTTTTAGGTCAACCACTGTTACATTGTTCACCACGACACACACATGGATAACACCGTCTTGCTAAAAGCTATGCAATATATCTTGCTACCAGTTCATGGAATGTTCCCTCCATAAACTTTTCCCCTCCTGAGGACTGATTGCGCTTGAGGAGAGTAAATGCGTCATTTGACATGCACACTCGTCAGCTAGCAGTCGCTCCAACGACAGGCAGCGTTGATTACACTGCAATGACACGCAAGATACACCCACTATAGAATACACTCACACATGAGCGTACACACGCCAGCACTGACACGCATGCACGCTCTCACGCCCTCAGTTCACACACTGTAGGAAGAGACAGACAAGTCCGTTCAATCTAGCAGAGGATAACATAGGCTATAATCTAGCAGAGGATAACATAGGCTATAATCTAGCAGAGGATAACATAGGCTATAATCTAGCAGAGGATAACAGGCTATAATCCATTGCGTACCCTCTGAGAAAACTAGGTCCTAAGAAAATCCTAAAAATAGATTCCGGAAATGAACCTTGTGGCCAGAGGTCATTGCCGGGGGCTTCAGTTGTAACCTTTCAAGATGCCCAAGAAGCACTGCTACTGGGGTAAATGCAATAGTGATTCGCACCAGGAACATCCTCTTCGCTCAGCTGCACATTTGGGAAAAGCTGCTTCGAAACCATTTTGAATCAGACAGAACTGCCCCCGGATGCAACGGCTTCTGCGTTCAGCGCATGCGTACGTGACGTATGCTCTGATATGCTAATGATGCTCCAGAGGGTACGCAATTAGAGGATAACATAGGCTATAATCCAGCAGAGGATAACATAGGCTATAATCCAGCAGAGGATAACATAGGCTATAATCCAGCAGAGGATAACATAGGCTGTAATCTAGCAGAAGACAATGTTACGTTGTAGAAAGTTTCCACAGCGCTATTGTTGAAGATCTTTGTTGCTTTTTATTGTGTGTTCTAATAACACTGAATCTTTTCATTCAAGAAAGTTGACAACCGTAATGACGCAAGAAAGTACGTAGGGTTAGGAGTAGAGACGTCATTTTCATTATCAAAAAACGCGTAAGACTCAGCTTTCTCCATCCAAGGGAAAGGGAGAACGCTTGGTTGTCAAGGGGAATGAGGGAGATCTCGTGAGAGGTTTAACGCTTTTGGTCAGACTAGTCTGGGAGAGTGAGGAAGTAGGACGCGTTGCTAGTTTGGAGAAACTGTTCAACGGTCATTTGGAGATATATTTTTCCTCGCTGTGGGCTAAGCTCGCATAGAAACATAGCAATCGATCTAACTAAGTGTGGAATATCTGTATCTGCTAGTTCTCGTCGTGGGAAGATTTTGTAGGCTTCCACGCAAAGCATTTTGTCAACTTTCTCGAGTTTGGAAAGAGACAAGAACGTTGTTGGGCCATCGATATGGCTAGATGACCCAACTGTGTAGCAGACAGAGTTATTTATATCTCCGTGTTCCTGCAACTCGATTAATTAGTCTAGTAGTAGACTGTGAGTGAGCAGACAAGAGAACTTTTCCACTAGTCGAGATCGGACATTCTTCTAGATTAGAAATCTAAGAAGAGCAAGGAGTTTTACCTGTGACGGTTGGTCAAGGACTCTCCAAGGGCACCTAACTGAACTCTATTTTACCTTGTTCATGGTACCCGATATCCAAACGAGGACCAGGTCGAACTGTTGTGAATCTCCGTTGGAGGCGTGGCTGGTCTTCAGTCCACCTTCCTGAGTCTACGCTCTGCAGACCGAACTTTGCGTCTCTACGAACCAAGGCTACTGTTATTTACCGTTTTCTTCTATATTACTGCGGACCACCATCGAGTGCGAACATACATTGGATTTACTGTTCTGTTCCTGATTGGATTATATATATAGTCACAGCAAGTAGATTTTTTACGCATTGTATAAGTTTGATTGTAGTTCATACTGTTCTGAGAGTTGTAACTTATCTCACGTTGCTATCACTACACACACACACACACACACGCACTGTTACATCTTTGTTCATTTACCTCTTTCCTTCCTCTGCTATCCTTCTATGTTTATAGTTCAATAAATGTGTTAAATTATCTGGTCGTGTCCCTTTTGCTTGAAAAGGGGGGTTAGCTTTAGGGGCTTACATTTCTTATCTCTTCCCTAAAATCCAGCTCACCCGATAAAACGCTACAGACAACATAGGCTGTAATCTAGCAGAGGACAACATAGGCTATAATATAGCAGAGGATAACATAGGCTAACTAAACACAGTGATGTCATCAAGACATAATCCTCCAGACGTTTGTGGGAAATGCTGTTTCCCTCCTCTCCCTGTCCCCCTTCCTCCAGCCACCATTATCTAAATGGTTAAATGCTACTGTTTATACGACAACAAAAGTATGCCTTAAACTCAAAATGATTTCATTGTCACCCAACACGCAGTTCACAGTTTTTTTTTATATTCCTAAACGTTCCGAACTCGCTGTTGTACATTTCTCTTTTTTTTATATTTTAGGTCTTGAGTAAATTTTGACGCTGAAAGATTTTTTTTTGTTCGGGGAGTTGGAAAGACGCTGCGTGGTTATTTGTTCCGCAGCTTTGTTCAGGCGACTGATTTTCACACACATGCCAGATGTGGCATTATCAGTGGCATGAATAAGGATCTAGCAAGATAAGTTGAGTGTCACGAAAACAGATGTGGCGAGATAAAGCCAGTGTCATGATCTGTCAGAGCGCTCAACTTCATAATAAAGCGCGGTCGCGTGCATGCTTTTATGCTGACAAACACCGTTCTTCAGCTATAGTGTGTTGTCATTTCTGTTAAAGTAAATAAACTGTTACCTAGCTCTAGAAAATAAGAAATGGCTTTAATAAAAACCCTAAGATTTTGAAACATAACCTTTCAGTGTAGCATTTTAGAACTAAAATTTTGCTGTAATGCATTTTAAAAACACTATTTGTACTCTGGAGCTTCACACTGTGCTTACTACGTATTGCCTGTGTGGCCTTGCCGGGCAGTGAGCTCAGTCTGTTCCCTATGTACCGATGAACTTCACTTCACTAGAGTGGTCTCCCTTATCCGAAGCTTAAGGTTCTTATTCCTGTCCTGTAGAGTCACTTCATATCTTCGCCGCTTGTGAGAGAGACTGCATATTCTGCACACAGACAAAACGATTGAAGTTTGATTTGTTCTAAACCACCAGCGCATTGTTTTAAATCAACAGCGCTTTACCTTCTGTTGGTGACGATTTTCTTAGCTCTCTCTTATTTTCAAATTCATGCCTGAAAGTAGAATTAGAAGAAAGCATTTAATTAAATATGATATAAATATGTCGTTTGAAACGACAAAAGATGGACTGCAATAATAAATTTGAAATGCACAAATGTAGTTCACTGTGGCAACTGAAAATGACAAAATGTCCGGCTTGTATATTTTACAGCACTGAAAGTCGTATTAAATATCGAAACATCAGCACAGCCTTACAATTGATGCCATATGTGTTACATGTACACAGTCTTGGGTATCGCACACCCTTGCCGATCAAATGCTCGCGTGCCCATCGATGACTCGGTGTTCGGTTCTGTCGGTGCTGAAGGGTCTGGATGAAACCAGTTTTGTGGTACTCGAGTACCAGAACGGCGAGGAATAAAATAACTCGGAGAGCGACCCCCACCCCCACCCCGCTTGCGCGGACTGGGGAGTCTAGGCAGTACCTTTCTGGCTAGACAGGTACAGACTCCTGTGCGCCTGCCTTTCAAGGTAGCCATCGTCAGCATGTGCACACCTCCAAACAAACGTCTCGTCTACACAGACAGCAGAACAGCAGCTTTATGTTGTCCAGCTGTCTGTTATTTACAAATTGCAGCCATAGAGACGCCGGCTGTTCTCGTACACAGAGCTTTCCGATCAGGCCGGAGGATTAAATTTGCTGATCTCAGCCCCTGGCAACTTACCAGTCAAACTACAAGTCATTTCACAAATGTGAAAGCTACCTTACCGTACAAGCGCATTGCCACACGCCTCAAAGATGAGCGAATAAAGTTCTTGAGTATGTGTGACGAAGGGTGACCATATTTTGCTATTAAGGATTAACACATTCGTTCGCGTAAGAAAAGTTTTGACGCTAAACTGATATTGATGGTTAAAACTAAAGGGGAAACAAATCTTGCGCTTTGGGTCATCAGAGACTAGGCTATTGCAAGATCATTAGTTGCAAGTCGCTGGAGAACAGGCCTTTCTTAACCAGGGGACGGGGAGGGGGAGTATTTGGAGGTTGTTGTATCTCTGGAAGTCCCCCACCTCCCCTCTCACCTTTTCCTTTGTTCGTTTCCGGAAGGCTTTGAGGATCTGGTTCACGGGTTGTGGTTTCCTTGATCTTCGAAAACAAAGTAAGAGTCTTCAGGAAATTTTTATTACATGGAAAACATAAAGTGGCTAGTGGTAAGATAATCACGAATGGAAGAGAATCCAAGACTTTTATTTTGTTACACATGGTCTCGAGTGTCTCCTGACTCAGTGGAAGTCTTTGAAAGTATCTGTCTTTATAGCGGCTTTTGTTACCCATATTCTACTGAGATATTTATCCATCTATATAGTGTGTGTGTGTGTGTGTGAGAGAGAGAGAGAGAGAGAGAGAGAGAGAGAGTGTGTGTGTGTGCGTGTGTGACGTGAACAATGCATCATGAACGTTCACCTACATTGTATTCCAGATCCCACTTTACCTCTTCCCTCTTACCATCCACCTCTCACGGTAAAAGCATGAGAACCATGGAAAATTGATTTTGTTTGGACCTTGTATTGTTGTATTACCTCATTATGAGCTGTCATCGCCAATTACCCAGGTCCAGGATTTTTCTGGTCAGTATGCCCACGGAGATAAGTATTTATAGGACACTAAGTGTCATCTTTTGTCGCGCTATATAGCTGCCAGTATTTTAGCGTCATAGGCCAATATCTCTTTCTTCTCAGTGTTAGATAAATATCGCTTTCATCTGGCTAAAAAATAGCTTGATTTTCAAAGTCAAATGACTGTTATTGACAAACGTTTAACTTGTGTCACGAAAAGGAAAATTTCTTAAAGACTGTGGAGGGGAAAACAACATAGATTGTGGCTGGATTCATAATGAGGGAGAACAGACAATATTTATAAATACGAAAGTTTTAAAAAATGCATTGATGTACCTCTTCGTCTCCAGATCCAGATCCATCGATATCCTGTAAGTATTTGTTTAACATTAAAAATCTAAGGGAAAGCTATATGTACCTGGACATAGCAATCGACAGTCGCACGTCAGGTGTCAAATTATTTGTCACTTCTTGTCTTTAGCTTTCAGTTCAAAAATATTATTTTTGTAATAAAGGTCACAAAAGTTGTGTGGGCACCGATAACGTGTTGGAAAATACTATTATAGTAGACAAATATAAATACAGAGAAGCAAGGTAGCCTGTCTGGAGGTGTAAGGTCATGAAAATGATTCCTTTCGAAATGTAGCTGTAACCAAGCCCAGATTTGATCAACTGTCTGTCCCAGTTGGCACGACAATCGAAATTACTATGTAATGTCCAGTAATTCAGCGTAACGTTACAAATGAATAAAGCTATGAGATTTGACAGGAACTGCAGTCTAACAGAATAACAAGATTTAAGAAAATCCAGCCGTTCTTGACAACGTGAATAGCCTTAACTTACGAAGTCACAAGTATCATCCTCTGCATTTCTTGTGCCGTTTGATATTTTCAGTTGTTGTAGTACTCCCTACAATAAAACATTCATTTCAGGAAACAAATAAGACAAAAACCCAATTTCGGCTTCACTAACACAGTCATGTAGCCACGTTCGAACGCATGCACACACGCGCAGATGCAGCAAGAGCGTGAACCAGAGATTGCACACGATTTTGTAAACCTGGGAACCACTTTTTGTTATACGGAGAATGGACTGTACCCATCTCTTGCTTAACATTGTGCGAGCTGTGTCTTGTTTGAGAAACAGGCAGCGGAATGTACTTGTGAGACCTTCCAGCATAACCTTCTGCTAAATTCGCCGAAGTTTGGACACTGTGAAGCGAAAAACAACGAGAAACCGCGAAATGGCAGAACGGGATTCAGCGCTTCATAGCTCGTACTGTGTGAAATGCGAAGGTGATTTCGCGATGCGTATACAGGGCTCTCTAACTGGCAGGAGATTGTTAGTTTTCGTCTAGAGTCGATCTCTTCTGATGCAATAATACAGCTACGGAAGTCAGCTTCGTGAATTGAGCTGTGCGCTCTAGTTCTTGGTAATCCTTTTGCTGCTTAACGTCCCGCCGAAAACAAGGTGCATATCATGAAGGTGTTACTTGAGACAAGTTAAAATTTGACGTGCTGCCACACGTGGGACTACTGTCACAACGCAAGCTTCAGTCCCACCCAGTCACATTATAGTGACACCGGGGCAACCAGTCCTAATACTGTTCCCAATAGTGCCAGCCGTCTGGCAGGGCAGCTAATAGATTGTCAGTTTGTAAGTCTTAGGAATGACTCATCGGGGATGCGAACCACCGACTTTCCGCCTCAGAAGCAGACACTTTAGTGGTCCACGTGTACAAAAAAGTAGTAGCGCTCTTCCACAAAAGAATTTAGTATTGCACGTGCACAAAAACATTTAGTATTGCACACTTACAAAAAAATTAGGCAAACGCTTCAACGCAAGCATTGAAAACGTAGATAATTTATAAAAATATTGATAATAGAAATACTTCGGAGCTGACTGGAATCACACATAAATTGTTTACAGATATCCCTTGTAATACACTGATAGAATAGTCAGAATTTAAACTAAAAGTCAATAGACTTTTGAACAAAACTCACCATATAGTTGGGTTCAGTAGCAAAGTTAGGTCCAGCCTGTCCGATGTACAACCAAGATCCGGGCTCGAACTCTAGATTATCAACTGGCCTGACCCACCTGACTTGCTCGTACATCTGGCAGTTGCAGTATAGGACAATTCTGCTCTGAAGAACTTCAAAGACCACCCTGGTCCATTTCTGCACCATAGAAGGCACCGTAAAGTTAGCCACCGTTGTGAAGGGCTCTGCGGAGCGGAGAAAAGGCGTGAGGTACAGGACGAGCTTCTGGTGTGTGTTGTTGTAGGCTTGTATCTGAACACCGAGCTGAACGATGGATTCGTGAGGGTTAAGCACAGCAATAATGAAGCCTCCCTTTCCTGTGTAAGGCTTTATCGTCATGGAGATGACGAATTCGCCGAACAATGGCTTCGGAAACAGGACCTGAGCAGGCTCCCGGATGTAGGCCTGTGGCGTGAAGAGAAAGGTCGGGTACCCATCCCAGCCAGTGGTGTACGTCACACCGAATTTAGTTTCAACGCCAACGCCTTGCAGCAGGTCGATCTCGGTCTTAGGGCCTGCAATTATGTCACGTGACTACATTGTGCCGCCAACGACCTCACCTGATTACGCATGTACTAACTTGGCGTTATGCGTTATTTCACAGGCATTATCTAGGCATCATGCGACTAACATCACGCAACGTGATTACACAGGCGTTAACTTGGAGTCGTGAGACCAACATCATGTAACATGTTTACGTTCATTAGGCGTCACGTTACTGACGTTATGTCACGTGATTACTCAACTTGGCGCTAAGTTACCAACGTTATGTGTAACATGGGGTTGCACGATCAACCCCGATGGATCTGATGTTAGGTAGACAACTAAATGTGCCATATTCGAATTAGAATATTCGTGCCATTCATTGTCAATTTGATTAAGGCTGCATAAATGTACATCCATACAATGCATCATCCTTACCTTGCATGGTGACATGCAGACACCTGATGAGGATCACAATGAGAGTGCAAAGAAGCATTTGCAGCTATGCCAGCGGCTTCACTCGACGTTCCGCTAGCGAAGACTGACCCTCCCAGTCGTGTCTAGCGAATGTTGAACAGCGAAGTTATGGGTCTCTTCCGTTCCGGAAATAACAAAATAAACGGACTTTGACTGGCGCAAGATGGAAGCCTCAGATTAATGTGGTAACAATGTTTCACTTACTGTATTCAATAAAAGTCGACGCATGGATGCATAAACATCCAGAAAACGCGCGCACGCACGCACGCACGCACGCACGCACGCACGCACGCACGCACACACACACACCCCACACCCCCCACACCACACCACACGCATACACACACTCTCTCTCACATGCGTAATTCACGACATGCCGTATTAACGTATATTGTCTAGATTCATAATTGTTCATAGAGCATGTGCCAGTATTGTGCATATTCTTTGCCATACACAGCTAACACGCTTTCGGCCAATTAATTAGTAAGGCCCGCTTCCAAACGCAGTTTTTTGTAGATGATGTTACACTCACGCGTATCCGCGTAATTTTTGAGTGCATGTGTTGGAAGCTAAAAATAGTGCGTATGACGTCAATGCATCGTGTTTGTATTGGGATGCCCGTATTGTATGGCTGTTAGGAAAACCCCAGAGCATGTCAGCTCACTACACATGTAGGCTGGGAGGGGGTGTGACCAGGAATGTGAGCGCTGTTATCTGAAGCTGAAACTGAGTAGTGTTAGGGAGGGAGAAAGAACAGTGCGTGTCAGAAAGAGGGAGAGACTGAAGGTGCAAGAAGACTTGAGAGCTGAAATTCCCTCTGACTGATGGTGGTTGTGAGGGTTTTCACAGAGGGGCAGATCAAAGGACTGATCTGAGCGGCGACATCAGAGGAGTGTTGAGCCGAGCCCTGCTTCCAGCGAGACTGACTAGCCGAGCTGGTGACTAGCCAACGGGAGCAATACGACTGTGGAGGTGGAGGTGATGCGTTTAACCACCTGCAGTAGTGACAACTGACGTCGGGCTGGGTACCTTGACGGTAACTTCGTTCCTGCACTCGTCATGAAGTAAGGGACCGTGGACCGTCCCCATGTCAGAACCAAGGTAGGAGTGGTAACTGATTCCCTCCGGAACAAGAGAGACTTTTTAGGATCGAACCGAAATCGGACATTTATGAGAAAGTCGGACGGCGACCAGTCGGTGGACGTCAAAGAAAAAAGAAACAGGAACATTAATTATCGCTCAGTCTGAAGTGACAGCATCGATGAATATCCAGTGAAGGGACATATTCGATAATTGATGTATTATTGGGGATCGATCAAGAGTGACTTTTTGTTGCGATGAGGACGTGTTGACGAAGGACTGTCACAAGCAATTTAATGATGTTGTTTTCTTGGAGAGAATTGATGTCATGCACATAGGGTACTGACTTGGTGGTGTTCCATATACCGACTAGAAAGGCGGCTTGGTATTAATTTTTTGTATTGTAAACGAGATTTGCGTGAGGCATAAGGTTAGCGGATGTGGAGAGTTAGGTCGATGTGGGTGGGTGAGAAGTTAACAGTGTAACGGGAAGTCTGTTGGTGAGATATTGCGAGTTTTAATTGTAGTTACGTCGATTGTTTGGGAGATCTGGGGGAGTTGAGAAATTATACCTGGCTGGGCCCTCGTTGGTTTTCTCTGCCGGTCTTGTGTTGTGTTTTGTACGAGTGTTGGTAGAAAGGACACGCCCCCACAACCCCTCCTGCCACTGATGAGATTGACTGTGGTGAGAGAGAGAGAGAGGGGGGCTGTGACACTCCAGAGGTAGTGAAATTATACCAGTCTACACGATATTTACGTACGGGGAGATTTTGCCTCTCAATTACTGACTTGTGCATGATTCGGTCAGAGGAATTTCCGTTAGAGAAATGGGTTTAACGCTGGCTTTCCCCCGGTCAACTAAGTTTGCGATCAGAAAAAAACCCGCTCGTTCGGTTTATTAGCTAAAAGCTCCGATGAACCTTTTACCATGGCGTTACAATAATGCAGACTACAGTACGATAAATCGAAACATCCAGGGGCGGATTATGGGGGGTTTTCAATTTGCAAGGACCCCCCTTCCCGACATCCCACACCCACACCTAAATGGAAGGAACAAAGTACCACTCTCCCGACCTGCACTCACATCACGACGACTGACTCCCTGGAGGACGGCAAGAGGAAGAGATTACAAGGCTACAGACAGTGAGGCGAACATTGTTCATTTAAGGGGACTGTCGAGGTTCATCGCGGTCAAGAGAATTGTATAACACAGCGCTGTTGTTGACTAAACAACCCTTGGACTTTAGACCGAACTGACGTTTTTAAAGAACGGTCTGAATGCGGTTATGTGTATTACAATCAAACAGAACTTGGAGAGACGAGTAAGTCCTAAGCATAACAGCATGTCAGTCTTGGCTAGGAGAATCCGACAGTAAGTTATCGTCCCTATAGCTTTATGCTACCGGATAAGGCGAAAATCTTTCAAGCAGCAAGTTTTAAAATAATTTATTTTATGACTTTCATATATTTCTGCTGCCAAGATTAGCCCAAGACAATAAAACAAAAACTCCAAGGAGCTTGAAGACAAGTGAACCCGAACTAACACTGTTAAAGTCACGTGAGTTGAGTACGAGGGCAGCTAAGAAGGGTATCAGAGAAAGGTTTCAAAAGAGATCAAATCCCCTGTAGCCCTCCAACCACTGGTTGCGGTTTTAGTTGAAGCCACTGTTTAGTTCTCTTCTGTCTGAAGACTAAGCTGTTTGATCTCCGTCGAAAACTAGAAACAGAGAGATAGCGACTTTATTTATTTATGAAATCAGAAAAAAACTTATTTTTGGTAGGACTCCATAAACTTTACAAGTGAGGTTTCAAGTAAGGCTATTAAGACATTTCTTTTAAAATGTCTTTCAGATATTTTTCGGTTAACGTACAAACCCAGAGATATATGACAAAGCATAGCTCTACCAGCTCACTTAAAAAACTCGAAGACACACGCACACACGCACCAAATACACCACACACACACCACACACACACAACGAACACCACACACACACCACACACGGCACACACAACACACCACACGCACAACACACATCACACACACCCACACACACGCCACACAACACACACACATATGCACACACACACACACACGCACGCTATTTGTTGTCCAAGTACTTCATTTTTTGTATTCAAATAGCTAGTATCCACAAAACGTTTAACTGGTGTCACAAAAAGAAAATTTCTGGAATCTGTGGGCACCAAGGAAAACTAATCTGTACGCTGTCATGGTGATAGGGAATAGATAATATCTGTAACTACAACTATTTAGAAAAAGTATTTATATTAAAGTAATTTAACAAAACCAGGTTAAAATATCGTTTCCATGGAATTTCTTTCGAAGGGACTTCCTCTATGGTAAGGAATTAAGTCAAGATGTTAAGGGAGGAAGTAAACTTCAGAGGTAAGCAGGACATAACCCATCAAGTAATTAAAACAACAAGACCAACCTACGCATTTTTTCTTTGCAAAAAAAACCAACATAGACGTAATAACGAGACCTGTGTTGGCAGACAGATGCGGGAACACTTCATCGGGCAGTTGAAGGACATACATAAAGTACAAGAATAGGTACAGTGACAATGTAAGCGACAATGGGCCGCATTAAAATAATAACATGCAAAAAGGTATCAACGACACAACTGGCATAACTGACAACTTTTATCGCACTGTTATCGCACGAAATCGACCAATCCTGGCCCTGTACGTGGACACGCCAATGTTTGGTCACTGTGCCATGAAGGACAGTGGCACATAGCTTGGTCGGGTTGAAATACGTCACTCCGAGAAGTCTCTCAACCAAAATGGTAAGAAGGAGAACAGAATATAACGCGAAAGGAAGCACACAAGATATAAAAGATAGTGAAGTGTATGGAGAAATAAAAGCATCAGGAATATGAGGAAAATAAGACATTATTATATCACAGTCACATCTGAAGGAACGCGCTCTAAGTTAGGGCGTGCGTGTGGGGTCTTCAAGGAAAAAAAAGCCGGGAGATGAAGGTATGGAGCTCTCAAGCAAGTTTTTGACAGAAAGTATTGTAAAATAACAACAGTCATTTATCGAGGACCGCCTCGTATACTGCAAGCAACCAGTCTCACAAGTATGGGAAAAAATCGACGAGGTCCTCCCCACCAAAAAAAAGGAGATAAAACAAAGTTCGGAAACACATGTACATTAACAGTTATAAAAGCCTTTAAAAATACACTGTACAAAACAGGAAAGTTACAGGGCGCCTTTTTTACAGAAACTTTGACTGAAGTTCTCGTGTGTTCCGCTATACTTAGAGCTCATCAGATTGAAATGTGCATTAGCTCAGCTGGTATTAGCGTACACGTTCATCTCTGAAAGTCTGTGCTGAGCCACTTCATAGCAGTAGCGGTACTGAACCTGTCGCCAAAACAAAGAAGTCAAATGAGTAAATTCAGACCTTTTATCTAAAGGTATTCAGCTGTATAAAAGCAGTGCGTCCATCAATAAACTTCTTAAAAGAATACTGGTTATTAGTAATAAGTATAATTGAAAGATGGCTATTCAAAAAGGTTATATCAACTATTGGGGCATTACGATAAACATAAAGTGTTAGACTCACTTGCGATTATTTAAAGAAAATCTGACTTTTGTATGCGCATCCCTCACCTGTGGCATTAGTTCTTTGTTATGATTTATTTTCTGAGGATAGGGGTGAGTGTGGGGCTTTGTCAAATCACGTTGCAAGTAACTGGACAGGGAGCGTATGAATACTTACCACAGAGGTCAAAGCTTGAGGTCTAACACTGTGTAGTTCCCTCACGGTCGTGTACACGTCAATTTCCTTGTCATGCGTCAGTCGACTGATGACGTCACACAGTGCGCTGAACAACCCGCTTTTGCTCACTCCGTCCCTTCACGTCACAAACGTCACAGACACTAAAAATAGCCTTGACTTTCGCTTAGCGTCCGTCCTTACTTAGACAACGCACATTTTATTCTCACGTCTAGATAAATAGTACATCGATAAAATCTCTTACTTTCTAAAACAAATTATAAAACCGATGAAAATTTCCTATTTAAAAAACGGGGTGTCTTGTACATCCGATTGTGACATTATTTTCTTTACTGGTTAAAGATGTTAGCTATCGCATCTCCTACAGAAGGGATATAACAAGCCTACAAGCACTGGATGATGACTGGACAGCTGTATTCTTGGGACTGGCGCCGTTCTTCGAGGAAACTCATCAAGGGGAGTAACTCTGACATATTGTCAGGAGTTTCCTCCCACCAGCCTTCGAATCGTATTAAGCACACTTCACGCCTGTTGTGCGAAACCTGGACAGAAAGAAATTTCTGATGGGCTATTTATTTCGATAAATTACTTCATTTCAATTATCACTAACTGCGAAGGGTAAAACATTATGCTTATGCGATGATAACATTTGTCACGCAAAAACATATGCTTTAGAATACGTGACATTCTATTTTACATGCAGATCTATCGTATTGTCAAGCTTCCTGAACAATAGCAAACAGCACATTTTAAAAGATTTCCTCAACAACTCAAATTATAGCATTTTCTCTAGAAAATCAAACAATTTAGCTTACTTTTTTCTCTACCCTAAGTTCGAACGATGTAAGATGGCTACCAATCCTGGATGAGTTTGTGAGCTTGACCACGTAAGGATCAGCTTGAACACTAGTCCCTACATCCACTGGCCAGTACTGGCAGAAGTCCTTTCAACACAAAGTACATTTATATACATGGGTCAAGATTATACATCGCTTTGAGCTGTTATATGCTCTGTCTAGTTGTTGATGGGCCACACTGCATCTAGAAATATGTAACAGACACAATAAAAGCATAATTAAGTAAACGACACTCATAATCTGTCACTCAAATCTAGATGGGTTCAGAATCATATCAACAGCTGAATCAGATTCTATAGAAAACGCAAAAAAAGTCAAAGGACTGCGAAAAGATTGTAGTGTGACCAGAACAACGTAAACATTTTTAAAGTAATGGACCAAAGTCGATGTAGCATCCCGAACATTTTGAAAGAAAGGAAGCTGAAATATTTACTTTTTCCGCCCACTCACCTTCCCTTTGGCCTCTGCAACGGAGCCCAAGGAAACAATAGTTGTGACGTCATTTCCGTCAACAAGTCGCCAAAAGTCCACCAGCGTGTTTGGCAGGGGTAGTTGTGTTAGGATCCTGCCCTTACTGGCGAGATATTCCTGCGGATGATCAGGAAGAGAAATTTCTTCCGTTTAATCATATCCAACTTGCAAATGGATGTCTCATTAATTATTAATGTATTGAAATGCTTCTGGCTAAGTGTTGTAATTAGCAACTATACGTACATCGACAAGCGCATAAATTGCGTTAAATTGCAACGTTTGGTAAAACGCCACACCTTTTTTTCCTTGGAAAAAATCCGTTTTCCACATTTAATAATTTTAAATTAATGTGGTTTTGTGCACGTCTGCTTGTCTGTATGCCCATGATCTGCGGTATTTTGAGATATGAGAGGCAGATCAGATAAAAGCATGACACACAGAAATAAGAACACAGGGAAAGTACAGTCATGAATGGAGCTTAACACACACTTCACATACCGAAATGAAAGAAACCCGTGCGATATACCGACAACAATGGAACTTTGTGCACGTGACCTACCGACATGTAGACAGCGTTGATGTACTGATTTCTTCCGGGTACATGTGCTGTGAGGTAGACCCGATGTTCATCACCTGTCCGAAAAGACGTTAAACTGAATGATGATAGTGGAAAGAGAAAAAAAACTAAAGAAAGAGACTCAAAAGCCAAAACAGAAATCTTAATTAATTCTGTCTTATCCTGCTATTTGAAACCCTAATCGAGTTTCTCTACTCGTTGCTAGATAAGCAGGTATCACAGTGTACTGGTAAGTGTACTGGTAAGGACAAGGAATGCAGAGAGGCAGGCAGGTTTACTTACTTGGCAAGGCAGTAGGATCCCTGTTTTTCTCTATGTTCTCTTTTTCTCTTGCACCATCGCACGTCATCTCAGACGTCAAGGTTCTCATCTGCATAATTCTCTAACAAAAATCACATACCGTGTTATCACATCACCTAACAAACATCACTGTAACGTCCTCCCACATCCTCTAACAAACATCACACTGTTATCACACCTAATCAGTTTAACGGCATGAAATCCCTTTGCTGCGCAGTTAAAATGCCCTGTCATATTATCCTGCCGTGCATCATATTATAATCAATAGTTAAGGATGTTATTTAATTTAAACGGTGATACTTCGAAATATATCATTTTGAAAAATTCTATATAGTGAGGTGCAGAGACAACGTAAAATTCTTATTGCAAAAGCTAATTAAAATACATTTAGTTATAAACATTGTGAAACCAAAAGTTATTAAAAGCGAAATGTGGAAACGAACGAACGAACGAACGAAAGAACCAACGAAAGGACGGACGGACGGACGGACGGACGAACGAACGAAAGAACGAATACGTAAGCTATGAGATTCCCAGTTAGCGCCCATTCAGTATGCAAGTACCAAACCATCCCCAGCGAGTCATCCAGCGAATATGCCAGTGGTACGCAAGTATATGTACAACAGCAGCCACCGAAGACTGAATTTACATTTCCAGAAACAAAATCGTTCCTTCAGGTTTCCATAGCATGTGATATGACTTCCCTGGACCAGGGAAGCTCGCTAACTCTGTTCCCAGTTTAGTCATGTTATTAGTCAGGCATGTAAGACGAAGTACATGGAAAACACGTGTGTGAGGCGTGATCCTGATGAAAACCATTTGCATGACCCTGATGAAACATTACTAGTTTTTCACCATAATAATGTACAACTACTCACATGAACCTGATGAAACATTACTAGTTTTTTTCACCGTAACAATGTACAACTACTCACATGATCTTGATGGAACATTATTTTTCATCGTAATAATGTACAACTACTCACATGAACCTGATAAAACATTACTAGTTTTTTCACCGTAATAATGTACAACTACTCACATGAACCTGATAAAACATTACTAGTTTTTTCACCGTAATAATGTACAACTACTCACATGATCTTGATGAAACATTACTATTTATTTCACCGTAATAATGTACAACTACTCACATGATCTTGATGAAACATTACTAGTTTTTCACCGTAATAATGTACAACTACTCACATGATCTTGATGAAACATTACTAGTTTTTTCACCGTAATAATGTACAACTACTCACATGATCTTGATGAAACATTACTAGTTTTTTCACCGTAATAATGTACAACTACTCACATGACCCTGATGAAAACACTGTATTGCACATGATTGCGATGAAACCCCCATTATGTGGACTGTCGTACGCGACAAATCATTGTGATGAAAACGCTGTGTGTAGATGTTTGTGATGAAACATTACTATTTCTTTTAGACTCGTAGATGATACATGATCTTAATGAATCATTTATAATTTATATAATTTATATGACTGTGATAAAACCCTTTCGTTTTGTTTGTCTTTGTCTACACTTCAATTTAATCAAAGTTTATCCCTCCTAAGATCGCTCACATAAGAACAGCCCTGAATGGTCAAACGTTTGAACCAGAACCTGTATGTATATCTATACACGTACATCTACATACCGTATACGCATGGTGAGGTTCGGTAACTATACTAAGACGCAAATTAGTTCAATTAAGAAAGGACCTTACCTGAAACTCGTCGTCGATCCGCGGGTTCTGTCTGCGAGCGCTGACAGGCTCCGGAAAAATGCTCTCAAACTTATCGAGCGAGAACGTTGTTCCGCGTCCAGTGTACGCTTCCAGGAGAACTTTGTGCAGAAAGATGTACTGCGTCTGACGTCATGGAGAGAAGGTTAGTCGCATTTCAGAAACTTCACCTCCAGACTTTAACCAAAATCAACGGCAAAACAATATCGCCTTAACAGTGCCGTCTGCTTTGCTTAGTATCCGGACTATTTAAAGGGAGAAAGCAACATTTTGGGGGGAGAGAAAGGAGTAAGGCAAAAAAGATAGGTAGGTATGCAGTCAGACAGGCAAATAAAAAATAATGTAGGCACAATCTAACGGACAAAACGACAATATCAAACAGAAAAGATAGCTACAGTGCATCTCTACTTCACAAATGCGTGCGTTTATGAACAGTTTAGTTTTGTTTTTTTTAAGGGGAAGGCGGGCACACGTACCAGTGTCTGAACCATGATGCAGCGTTCCTTACGCATTCTGGTCACTACGCTCAGAACGTTCACCGTGCCCATGGCAACAGCTTCGTCGAAGGCGATGTCAAGTCCGAGGTAGGTTCCAGTTCTACCGACACCAGCACTGAAAGGGAACACAGTGCACACGGGGCATTGTGTACAAAGACATCATGAACAACACAGTGTACATGGGGCTTTGTGAACAACATCGTAACACAACACAGTGTACACGGGGCATTGTGTACAACGACATCATGAACAACATAGTGTACATGGGACATTGTGTACAACATCATGAACAACACACTATACACGGGCATTGTGTACAACATCATGAACAACACAGTGTACACGGGGCTTTGTGTACAACATCATGAACAACACAATGTACACGGGGCATTGTGTACAACGACATCATGAACAACACAGTGTACACGGGGCATTGTGTACAACGACATCATGAACAACA
>SMGT01002110.1:727227-760385 GCA_004794575.1 Lanistes nyassanus | reverse complement strand
TTTATGGTGATCTTGTAAATGTAGATTTAATTGAGCAATCGTCACCAAAACCTTTACTGCCTCAGGTCAATGGTTTCTACACCAGAGGGTGACGACGCTATGAAATAATGTGAATAACCAGAGAAATCTACCGAGGGAAAAGATTCTCACACTCTGACACGTTCGCTCAGTCTCACACAGGCAAAACACTTCTTGCTCAAGAGCCCCCACCCTCGTAAAAACACAACTGCAGCGAACCGTTATTCAACATATAGTTCAAACACTAACTGACTCGACAACATCAAATATATCTACAGATTATTTACAGAGAATCACCGTGCTCTTGTCTAGGGTAAGACGCTGCCTGCTATGTCATACCCCGCGGTATCAGACAAGAAGATAATCAAACTCCAGAGGGGGAATAAAACTGCAAAACGGCCTATGATCCCGCTCTATACACACATACAGTAAGTGACCGACAACAGTGCTCCTACTCTCGTCACTACTGAAACAAGTATTTCTGCGATACACAATTCTAAAGCTATTCCTCAATACACAAATACAGTAAGTGTAGCACGTGCCTCGGCTACCATGATTCAGTGACAGATCTAGCATGTCAGAAAAGGGGATGGGAGGATGGTGTCGGCAGAAACAGTTATTATATGTTATACGAACTATATGGTAAGTAGAGAATCTGCATTAGACAAAATGCGACGTCTGACTGGCTTTCTTTTGCACGTGCACTTAGTTATGGGAAATTTATGACCTCCACATTTATATCCCGTTTCAGTGTTAGACTTTTACTTACCGCGTAACTAACAAACTATAAATGTTGACAGCGCCTAAAAGGGGGTTGGGGTTGGGGGTTTGGGGGAAGATAAGAAGGGTGTGGGGAAAAGTGAGCCCCGTTGCCGTGATTTAGCTGAGGGTGTGGCATATATAAATCATTTAGGGCAAATCGGGGTACGCAATTTGTTTCCAATGGAAAAAAATTGAGGGCCGTTTAAAGCGTCTACATTGCGAACAACTGGCTTATGCGAAATCTTGATCATGAGAGCGACTTTTATATGTTTTCCCAGCGTCTTTGTGCTGTCTTGACGATTAACTTGCGGGCGTTCGCTTACCATGTTTCATAGGTCTTTGATTCATTTCTAGTGTTATACACGATATCCCAGGTGGAAAGAATGGTTCCAGCCCTGTTATAATGCCACGCGTGAACAGATAGCGTTTCTCTCTCGATTTTTAAATTGCACAAGCGCAAAACAAGTAAGTGCTCACCCCACCCCACCCTGAAAAAAAGGAAAAACTGTGAACGAACGAGTGAAGGAAGGATGGAACAAACAGATGAAAGAAAAAACGAACAAACAAGTGAACAAACAACCCTTGACAAACGAACCAACCAACGAATGAACGAACGAACAAACGAAAGAACAACTGGACGAAAGCAAGAACGAACGAACGAACGAACGAACGAGGGAGCCAACGAACGAAAGAACAAATGGACCAGCTCACGCACGCACGCACGCACGCACGCACGCACGCACGCACGCACGCACGCACGCACGCACGCACGCACAAGTGGACAAGCGAAAGACAAACGATTTGTTCAGTGCTCTTGTAATGGAGGGAACATTTTCGCACTTAAAAGTCGAGAATACTAAAGAAAATTCATCTTTTGACCTATTTTTGTTAAGTGGTCACCGAAGGGCTATAGGTGCGCACTATATAACAATCATGATTATGAGAAGTCTAAGGAATCATCACTCATGCCAAATCTGCGCTGTTTTACCTACCTACCCATACCTCTGCAAGATGACTATGTAAATGCAAGAATAAAAAAAGGACAGGAAACATAGGAAGGGACTATAAAAACAAAGAAACAAAAGTCACGTGGTCTGTACTTTGTTTAGCGTGTGATTGGTACCCAGTGTCGCTGACGGGTATTATTCATCAAGCCCCTGAAACAGAGAGGTCAGGTAACCAAACTTTTCACCTGTGATTTGAAGGGATAATTTATTACATCGACGGCAATCAATCTTTCACAGCAACACAGGTTTCCGCCCTTTATTTGCATCATCATACTAAGGCAAGTAAAAAAAGAATGCTTCGAAAGTATATAGAACTTGCACAAAAGTGTATGCGTTAGAAGGTTTTTGTAAGGTAGTGATCCCCATGTCCATAAAGATAAGACATACAGGTGGGGGCTGGTTCATTTACTGTCCTACTCAAGTAAAAACTGCAGCTACGAGAACACACATCCATTCCTAATATCAATCCGCCCCATACTTCTGAGATCTTAAAGAGATCATGTATGATGGAAAGACTTGTACTCAGAACCTGTCATATCAGCCTTGTCAAAAACACAAACATGCAGCTTTAAATTTCCCGTCAAGCACGACGCGTCGCCTATCGGATGGTGCATGTCGGGATAGCTCCGGTTGGACTCTGTGTCGGTTCAACAGACGTCTGCCTCAGTTTTTGTCTGTTCACGAGCAAATGCGATCTCTGTCGTTAAAACCTCAACAAGTGTCTGGGCTGAGCTGTAAACGTCACGATCCAGCGCATAAACTATGAAAGCACAAAACTGCTGTTTACAATATTTGTAATGCAGTCTAGCTACTACCGAACGGGTTTTAGCCGCCGAAATGGGCAGCTATCAGATTAATAAATTTCCAGAAGCAACGCTTCGTAACGAAATTTATGGGCTGGGTTGCGTGAGCGTTCCTGTTAATGCGTAAAAGATGCATGCAAAATACACAGGGCAAACGGGTCGTGACCACGTTCCTATGAAAGGGTGAATAGTTACGTACGAACTGTCAAGCAAGCCAGCCTAAGGGCAAGGTACAGGATGGCCCGCTAGTTCTGAGATCTGAGTTGCCTCTTGCATGAGCATTCGTATCTGCACTTCCGGTCATAAAAGCGGTCGTAAGGCCCATTCACCCTGTGTATTTTAAGTACACCTTTACAAAAGATCAGGAAATAAGGAACTCATGCAAGCCATCCCTGGGCTGGCTTGCATGAGGTTTCCTACCTGCTCGACTTGGTCATAGAGGTACGGCCGTGTGGTGAGCTAAGGGATGGAGAGAGTGCTGGGGTAACTTAACCTCTGATCTAAAGGAGAGGGAGGGATGCAAACCTTCGTGCCACGCGCACTGACCTCGCTCACTGCCTTTAATAATCAGGGCCGCCAGTTGTCTGGCGCACACAGCCACACGCACAATCGTCCGTCACCTAGCTGCGGGGCACTGATCGCGCGTCGGGTCACTCACGCAAGACCCGCACACTCGGCCATCCACACTTTCGCTAGTGGGAACACGTCACACCAGGTCAACACAAATAATAAACAATCAGCTACCGCTTGTCTAATGGCTCAGCCCCCACCCACTAGCCTTTCCCCGACTACTACACAACGAAAGACAACACCTGGCGTGAACAATAACAAAGAAGAATTTAATGCGATGCAAGTAAGTGTGCTAGTCAAATAAGACACAAAAAAGAACAATCAACAATCTATCGCTCTGATACAATGGCCTACGTTACGTGTATAAGTACTATTTCTAGGGTTTTACCGGCCTACAACTGAGTACTTGCTTATGGTACTGTTTCTGTTAACTTGCGCAACACATGCATTAAGTCATGCGCAACAGATACCAACGTTGCACGTAGCTATACCTACACTACGAGGCAGCTGCAGGTTACGGTATACTATTCCTAACGGGTCTACAGCACAACCAGCTATCAGGTACTTAACTGGGTAACGCTGCGCTGTCCGTTGGAATGTGGAGACAGAAACTCCAAGGCCGAAGACACACACAGGACTTGGCGCTACACGGATTCTTCTCTCCCGTCGCTCCTCTACTGCTCACACAGAACAGGGTCCACTCCTCGACCAGTCGGAACTTACAGCCGGAGACTTGGTACACAAAGAGACAAGCCACCACGACGCTGCACTAGCCGAGTTCCAGAGAAAGACAACAAGGGTCGCGAAACCCCTACCCTATATTGGTCTAGAGGACCACCCAGCAGCAGATGCTTCGTCAGCAGGCGGTTAGGACATCTGGTCAACCCAGGGTATGAGCCACATCTCCGGACCATAAACCTGTCCAGGCAACATCGCCCCTCTCCTCTCATCCGGTGCCAGCCTCATAAATCGACTGCGACAGCCCTTGCTACCCATGGAGAGACGACCAGGAACTGTTAGTGAAACCTCTGTAACCGATCTCTGACTACCCTCCTCCGACCACAATTATGCAAATTGAGTAACTCTGCCTCACTAGTAACTATCTAGAAATAAGAAAACTATGCTATCTTGGCTCTTGCCAAAATTCCCATGACAGGCCGTTTGCCCTCTGTATATTACGTGCACCTTTATGTACGGACAGGCGATAAGAGTGCTCATGCAAGCCACCTCTGGGCTGGTATTCATTGCCCCATGTGTTTTCGCTTGGGCACGAACCCAGTGGGTAAGGTAGTGTAAATGACGGGTAAGCTCGTCTGCGACTGAGGAGCCGCTGAGATGCGCATGCGTATGTGTAGCGTCTGTGTCAAGGCACGGGTCATGTGACTGTATTAAATTTATACCCTAATAGCAGACTTCTTCTGTCTCTGAAAACACTGTTTTGGCGAACTTGGAATAAGCTGTTCTCTCCTGTGACAACCAAATAACTTAATTATTACCGAACAACGAGAGAAAAATAGGCTGTTCGGTTTTCGCGCAGGGTAAAGTCAAGGAACTTATACTAGAATAGCCGCCATGACAGGAATAAGTCAGCTATTCGGTTGCGTTGCATTTAGGCCCCGGTCAAGGCCATGTAATCGGCAGCACATGCCTCGTTTCGAGAAATCGGTGGCCAGTGGGTGTGCAATGGGGCAGTGTGTCTCTCGTAAACAGCAAGGTAGTGTGAGGAACAAGGCTGTTACTAAACTGAGCAGCCACTAACGTTAAAACAATTTACTACGAATGGTCGGACTTTTAATAGATACAAATACAAATAGATACAAATGGATACAAATAGATAGCAAATAGATATAATTGATACGTTGCAATCAACGAAGCTATGCACGAAGCCCAGCTACCAAAACGGGAAGGAATTAAGGTCTTTCTGGCAGACTGTTCTGGGTTTGTCAGCTAGGGTTATTACCGTGGCGTGTCCTGCATATTGCCTCAGTTCATCAGAAGGGAGCTTGTTTCGAAGTATATTATGTAAATAATTGTACAGTCATGTAGCTACCTCAGCAGCTGTTTTCATCATCCCATTTTGTTGCACTTGGAGCTCGCAGGAAATGAACACCTAGTCAGCCCCAAAGAGCGCGAAACATTCAACTGCAAACAAACTTTTCAATCGAGGGCAAAACCAGTGCATTAAACAGCGCTGCTGCCTGAGAAAATTGTCTTCTTTTCGGTCTGGTTTACTGCAGCAACATCAGGAGGCTGGGAGAGTGAGGCAGGGCGCGGGAATACAAGTACGTGCCTTGAGGATGACAAATGCCTGTAGCCGGGTACATAAATGTGCTAATTTTCCTTACCCCCATACAAACTGCATGTTTATCGCTTTAACCATTCAGTTGCTGGTTCTGCCAAAACTGTGACAATCCTCTCAGTGGTAGATCAGGGCAGAAAGGAAGGATGGCAGCGAGTTCTACCTTTTAACACCCCCCAATCTACTTAGAGTTTTCTAATTCGTCTGGACCGTCAGCATGTTTTGGTGAGTACACCAATCATACTTCCAAATCATGAAATTGGAAGTATATGTTCATACTCATATATCGACTTCTCGTCATTCCCAGAGGACTAATTCGAGGCTCTATGCCAGTTAATTACCCGTTACCGGTAAAGTACTTACGATATTGACCACCCATGTTATCTCTTCCCCTCCCCTCGCCTCCCCATTCAAGACCGAAATTTTACATCCACCAGTGGGCCCTGTTGTACATCCTTGTACACCCTGACAATTTTTAAACCCAGCTGAAGACTTGCCAATAAACTGTAGTTAATGCATGTCGCACGTAAAAGTCATAGCTTTTCCTTTTACTGAACAGTTAATGCCTCGTCATCTTGTCTAATGGCAGATGTCACAGTCTAGCTAAGGCTGGAGGGGATGCAAGCCATGAGAGCATGACGACCGATTACTGCAAAGATCATAAGAAATCGGTCTGTGGGTGGGGAGGTGGGGTAGAATGATCGCGGTAACAGTCCCCTTTGGAATTCGTGTGTCTGATTTCACTACCGTTTCTGAGACTGTTTTCTTCTGTACTTGTTGGCAAGATGTGTAGTCTTGTGAGACGAAACAGGTGTATTTGATTTTGAAATGCCACACGATCAACACTGCGCGAAAATCCGAGGTCACGAAAAAGGGGAAGAAACACGCACGAATAAAAATGTTAAAATTCATAGCTCAGGCCGTTTACGAGTTCTCTGTATGCACATTTTTGTGGCAATGCCCACCTGTACCTCAAAGGACAAGATCTTAGCCATTTCACTGCTCGAGCTACACACGTCTCGCCTATCTTAATCTAGCCCCTTCCTCTTTTCCCCCACCCAGCGACCTCCTTTGTCCCTTTCGGACCCATACCGCGCTATCGCTCCTTTCCTATTTTCTGTCTTTAATGCCTTCTTTCTTCGAAGCTGTGTACTTGGCTATAATACAGTGTGGATCTGTTTTCTTACACCTGCATAGATGTGAATTAAATCATAAAGTTTTGTTTTTATGGTGCATTATGGGAGTTCATGAACGCCTTCGTTGTACTTCCTATCGTATTGCTCAAGCTAGGCGTGAACGTGTTCATAAAAGCGTCTGCAGCATGTGCACGACGTGTTCTGCCCCCAAGCACGTGTGGTCGCGTTAAGGTATGCTGCGTTTGGTGGGAGTCAGAACAGAATAAGCCACACAAATGTATGACTCGGCCAGGGCGCGAACCCCCGCAGCTTCCGAGACAGGTGGTCGGCAATCTAGTGGTTGCCCTGCCAGACGCCTGGCACTGTCGGGAACAGTACTAGTGGGCCCGGTGTCGCCTGTGTTGCGACAGCAGTCCCCGTGCGCAGCACGTTAACTTGTTTCGAACACCACCGTCCGGATATCCACACCTTGTTTGCACTCGACAGTTAAAATCAAACCACGCAAAACAAAACAGCGCTTTCTCTTGCATAGCGAAAGTAGGGTGCGGAGAGGAACGACAAGGGGGAACTTGCACACTGTTCCGCTGTTGCCAGCTGTCTGTTTTCCATCCGTCCTTCCCGACGCGCACTTCAGAATCGATCGGCTGGCGCGTCACGTGACCCGATCAACTCATGTTGTCTGCGCGCCCGACGCTGGGGGACCGGTCGCTGTTGCCTCGTTTTCGCGTACAGCACGCCGCAACAGCTTGTGCCTGTGTGAGCTCAGCCGCGCACGTGATGAGCCATCGCTGGCTGCCAAGGTGCACCTAGAGGTGGAGAGACTTGATGGGGAAAATGGCAACGCTCAGCTTGCACGCTGCTACCGCCAGGGACGTCCTCTTGCTGGGAATTTCCCTCTTGCTTTGTGTTGGAAATAGCCGTGAGTTGTATTTTTTTGTTCGTTTCTTTCTGTTCCATTTTCGCTTTTGCATGTCTGCATCGATTGTTGTTAAGCACTCAACGTCAGACCACATTCAGCTGCCTTTGCCTACATCGCCAGTGCCGCGTTTTTTTTATTCACTTCTCTTATAAAGGGGAAAAAATTTGAAAGGTGAAAAGTGTAAACTAGAGACCGAAGTGATATGTGAACTTCCTTTTATCCCACGTTGTGGTGTTTTGTTTTCGATTATTTCTGTGCTCACCTGGAAAGAATGCTTCTGACAAACAGCCGATCATTATAGTCGTTTCTTTTTTTTTACACTTTAGTTTTAACGCTTTGCGTTCTGTCTCACGGTGAAGTGGATCGTGAGGTATCCATATTAATAACCACGCTGTCGCGTTCGATGTGCTAACCTTGGCAGTGGCAGTATCGAGAGATCGCTTGATGTCACTAGAGGTAAAGGATGTTGAATAACAACCATCAGGTAGTGTTTAGTCGACCGCAGATCAAACATTGAAATCGACAATTTTTACATGAAAATGAAATATCGAACACCCATCAGTTGTACAGATTGTCCCTTACTGCTCAGTATTAAATCAACGAGTTTTTTTGTTTTTTTAATACTAATTTGGTTCCTGCCACCAACCCCATTCACGGTCGTCGCAGTGTTTGTGTCGATCTGCTTGTAAACATGGCTCTCTTTGCAGCACGCGTAAACATGCCTACGTGCGTGGCTCTGTCGCCAAACTGCGGGAGGCAGGCTTGAAGTTGTTCATCTGATTTACGGCGGGCTATCGGTTGCCGCGGACTTCCGTTCTAATCGTCTCCCGGCGTTGGTCTCTGCCACCCCCTCCTTTCCCCCCACCCCCGCCACTTTTTCGCGGGTGGTTTAAAGGTGAGGTCCTGGACTATAACTAACCACCGACCCCCCATGTCCGCTTGGAGTGAACAGTTCACCTTCCGCGCATACTTGTGTGATTGCGCGGCTTCACGAGGAAATGCTTTCGTCCATGTCCTCCCTCCCCCCCAGCCCCCCAAGTCTCTCTTCCACACTCACACACACAAGAACAAGCCCACGCACACGGTGAACATGGGGAATCACTGCCGTTAGAACCAGTTCTGGCCTGTTTTAGTTTACCTTGGGGCAACTTACGGGTCACGGTCAGCTGACCCACGCCGCGCCGACACGCCCATGGTGTCAGCCCTACTCACTTCCTCGTGTAGTTCGGTTGGTGTTCAGAACGTCGCCTGTGTCATATCCCCGGCTTGGGGAGGTGGCGGGGACGCCGCTAGCTGTCGAAGACTTTCCTTGTCCTGATCTGCACGCAAGTCATTTTAATAAGATCCAGTCACCAACGACAGCTGGTTCGTGAAGAGCCCTGGGGAAGACGAAGGGTGTTTGGGGAGAAGCAGAAGAAATCGGAGTGCCCATACCGCCCTCCCCCCCCTCCAACGGCCAGCTCTGTGCATGTCCGCGTACACGGTCCAACCCCCAAGACCGGATTACCGCTGTGTTATGCTTTGTTATGGTCTGCATGTCTGCTTGCATGAAATAGTCATATTAAATTGGCGATGTGGAAGCAGAGTTTTAAAAAAAGGGAGGGTGGATATAATGCGTTCTTTTTGTGCAAGGTCTTATAAGGATTATAATCTTTAAAAGTGCGTAAAAATTTTGTAGATACCATCCTCTTCCTGCCTGATTATATAGTAGCTTGCCTCAAACGGGTCTCGGCTTCACACGTCACCTTACCTCTCAATTGATCCCGATTTTCGTCCACCTCTCCAGTACCTGAGTGATAATTTTAATTCTCCAGAACAGGGTGTAAACATGTCTTCTTGAAACGTTATCGGACAGATTAGCGTTTTGACCTTGTGATGGTACTGATGACTAACAGGTTCCATGTCGGCGAACGAGCACAGTTTTGATTGTTCCTCCCTGCTGCGCAGGTGGACAGAAGCTTTTTTTGGTCTCACTGCTGGTCAGTCGAGGTTTCCAGAGTTTAGCCTAAACTCTTAATTCAGTTTTGCCCTGCCCTGAATTTAGAAAAGCAGATGCAGGTGACTCGTGTACGTGTTTTTAGGAATCCGGAGGCAAGGGTGGTGTGGGTTTCCGAACGTTATCTGTCCGATCGAGATGACAACTCAACCCCCTGCTGATTATTTGGCGCGTTGCCAAGAGCCCGTCGATTAGTTAGATACACCGTCAGAGCAGGTGTGTCAATCCGGTGACAAATATGTTATTTTCAGTTTTTCTCGGTCTGTACGAAGGTCGATATGTTGACGTACGTTCTAACTCCGGAACTTAGTCTGGATCCCAGCAAACACGGATCAGACTGCATCAGCGTTCGCACGTGCCCATCCGGTCACTAGAGGCCCCGTTATTTTCTGTGGATCTTTGCTGAAGGAGAGAAAGTACGGAGTTTCATGCAACCGAACCTTGACCCTGTGTATGAGAAGTATGGCACAGTCTTCTGATAAAGAAATGCCTTTACGTGAACCACTAGTAGATTAACTTAAGTAAAGGTACAATGCCATGAATGAAAAAACATTTTCGACCTTGAATCGTTGTGTAGAAGGGGTTGACTCCGTTTAGGTTCTGCTTACCGCGACTGTGAAGTGTGTACTACTAGCCAAGACGCCATGCTGGCAGTGCAGCAGGTAACTTTTGTAAAACAAGTCACTGTCCCTGGGCCTTTTTAACTTTATTTCTAATGACTTAAAGAAGAAAGGGGCTGACATCCTTTGCAGAACAGTATAAATACATTTGACACGTTATATGGCATTTATTGGTAGCCAACATGGCGTCTGATGACGTCAACATCAACCCCTCGATACTAAAAGACGGGTTACTTGAAATTTTGAGGCCAGTTCGGATCTCTATCGTCGACACGTCTATTTTTCAGTTTAGTTTTGGCAGTAACTTCTTTAAGGAATTTTCAAATTGACACGCTTTTCTTGATAATCATTCAGTTTTTAAAATGCAAATTTAAATGCGTGGTGAAATATAGTGGTATGGACAGAAGTTTTGAAAAAAGTCCGGGAAGTTGGACCTTAGACCTTCAGCGGGGACACTGCTGTGTTTATCCGGTCACACTTGGCCAGCCATTCATGCAGAGTCGCACCGGAAGTCGGCTCCTGTATCTCGAGCGACACGCAAACAAGGTTTTGCGGCTGCTAGCACTCTTCAAGTGCACTACCTCTCGAGTTATCGCATTGCGAAAACCGATATCGGCGGAGGCGAGTTGCGTAGACCCGAGGATCGCCCGTGGCGCCGGGTAGCGAGAGCAGAGTACGTCGTGAACCTGGCGCCTATAAAACTCGCCTCAGGAGAGGGTGGTGAGGTATTCTCAGCAGGAGTTATACGTCTCAAGGCTGTTTAAAAGATGAGATGCACTATCCTGAGCTGGCTTGCTTGACCAGTTGTATCTCTTTCTATTCGTCACAATCACGCAAAATACCCAGGGCGAACGGCCATACTGACCGTATTTTAAGACCTGAAGTTATTTATGAACGTCCATGGAATCTAGCCCTTGTATGGGACGAGCAACCTGGAATTTCATCCACCATGTCTGTGTGTTTTTGTCTCACAAACAGGACACATCAGGTTAGGTTAGATGTATGCCGCTGTCGGGTTTCGAATGTTGACGTTATTTCCGTGTCCGTGGTTCTTTTCTTCACCTTGACGTAAACCGCTTTGCAGATGCTCTGAATCGGCTCTTGGAAAGTCTTAAAGCTGGAATAGCTCACAGCTGATTTTCTGCAGCATCTTGACCTAGTCTGACTGTCTTCGCCCAATACCTTATCCCTTTTCTCATAACCATCTGTCTCGTACGGTTGGACTACGTCGAGGGTTGTCTCGCACGGTTGGACTACGTCAAATCCAGACAACAGCGGAGGAGGTGTTCCATCATATAAGTTAGAACATTTATTTTGTTACCGAAACAGAACTCATTTTTGGCTGGTCTAGAAAGCTTTATATGTGTTGGTGCTCAACTAGTAGAACTGTGTAGAATGTGTTCTTTGTTCTTGAAAGTGTTCAAGTGGCGGGAAAATGTATAAAAGATGTTTTGACAATGTTCCAAATGTGTGCAAGTACGAAGTGCTCAGTATAGGTATACTAAGAACTCTTAAAACACATGTAGCAGATGTGATCCAGCGGGATCATGCATTTTATAACTAAGCGTCCGGGGCCATTTGCATGGAGCCTTGCTGGTGGATGATTTCTTAAGTATTTCTGAAATGTTGCCCAATCACTGATTTTGTTATCCATGGAGCATGGTGTTGAGTATATCGCCAGCCGAGCTTTAAAAATGAGACACGTCCACTGGATGCTTTCGCTGGGGCACGCATACAGGTGGGCTACGAAGATAAAGGAAGTGATCGGTTTGAGTTTCAGATAAAGAAAAGGGAGGGCCCCGACCACTGCACTGACGTCACAGCTGTTACTAATCACGTTTGCTGCTTGGAAAAAGTATGTGGGTGTAAAATCTTTCTTTAGCAAGTCACTTTATAGAAGTGGATCTTCGCCCCTTTGGGTTTATTTTTGTGTGCGAACTGCATTTCATTAAATTCGCCACTGCAGAGACGTATATGTGTATAGCGTTGATCAGCTGTTTTGTGTTGACATAACAGTCACGTGACAGTCTGTGCGCGTGCTTACTTCGGTAGTCTTCGGCGAGTTAGGAAGGGGGTTCCTCCAAAGCCAAAAGTGGTTCTGTAGTCTTTGCGAAGTGTTTGGGCATTAAAGTTAAAGCTTTTTACTCTATTCATTCTCCACCACCCCACCTTCCATTGCTAACCTGAACCAAAGACCTAATTCAGCCACTACATTACAACTGTTGAAATGGGGGTGGGTGGGTAGACGAAAATAGTGTCATCAGGAAATGGTTCGAAACCCCACGCAACTGCTGTAGCCAGTGAACTACACAGGTGAAACGCTGTGGATCTGTTGTAACCAAGCAAGCCATATACCGGCCTCGGGTCGCTTGTGGCAGCCCAGGCCAGCGGTACTGCAACCCACCGCCATTGGTCAACACACGTCTTGCGCTTTCATCCCCGCAGGTGGAAAGTTTACGTGCCGTGGCCTTGAACATCTAGAGCGGGCTGTCAATCCCTACTAACCCAACCACCCCTCTCTGCCTGTCTGTGTCTGTCGTGTCGCCCGCCCCCACCTCATCCCCCGTCTGTGAAAATTACCCCCCTCCCCCAGTTACTGTAGACGTCCTACTTGTGCACTAATTTCCACGTAACGAAATCGAACCTCGGCATTTCCTCCTTTCACCCGCCTGGGTTTTTGTGCGATGGCGCGCGGGGTGAGGGGCGCCGGTTCAGCCTTTCCGACCTCCTTTGGTATCCCCCAGACAAAGGAACTCCAGTGTAAACAGGACTGATTGGGCACCGATTACAAAAATAAGACGGAGAAAGAAGACAGTTCGTCCTGACTATGCACCCCCTCCCCACCTTCCTGCTTCTGTCCCCAATACGCGTCACCCAGTAGAGACATAGTCATCGGATTTTCCGTGTAGTGACTCACACTTTGCCACTCCTCTGTGTTCCTGCGTGCGACCACGACGCGTACATTTGGATTGGTATCTGCTAGCGAAGTCCTTCACGCAAGGTACTGTCAGCAACAATAAGAAACGGCCTGCAAGCGAGAACAGACCCACGTGGAGCAGGTTTGACAGGACGGGGGTCGCACGTAAGAAAATGAGTGCAGTACACGGGAGCTAGAATGTAATGTCACAATCTAGCATCACTGGTTCCCCCCCCCCCCCGCTTCCACCGGCTAAAACGTACCTCGGCTTTGTCTTTCCTCTCCAAACCCTATACCCTAGTACCCAAAGCGCAGGGTTTCATTCCTGCGGCGGGAGAAATTTATTTCTTGAAAATGAAGCCTGTTTAGTGGCGTCTGACGTCGGAAACTGAAATCCGACTCATCTGACCTAGACTTTTGTCGGATTTAAAGGGCTTGTCAGTGTTTTGGCAGCCTTTGCTCCACAGAGCATTGTTAAAGGGTAAGGGGGGGGGGTGAATAATTCAAACATTCAAACATTTATCTAAAAATGGATTTTCACCTGCTGTTTTTGAGTACACATGCGCCTCACCCAAAAAGGGCGTATTTTCATGTAAGCTGTTTGCTGAGCATCATCCTTTGTTTCTTTAACATAAGGACGATGACGTGTGTGCGAGATACCTGCAGGTTCAGGGACAAAATACGGAGTTCGACTAGGTATTTTTTTCTTTGTCCGTTCAGGACATAGCATTACAATGTTTCCTTGCTCCCTCACAAAAAGACTTTGCTGGACGTCCACCTTCACGCTATTTTAACTTGGTTGTACTTAAGGATATTTTGCCTGGTGTGGTGGAAAGGTCATTTTGCTTATCGCAGTGCACTCGGTCGCAGCCTAGAGCATAATTATGGTCTTAGTTACTCGGCAGTATAACCTGCATTAGCAGGGTGTTCTGCTGTTGTCCCACCAGGCAGCCAAGAACTGGATCGTCCATGGATGAGCCTTCTAGGCCACATGGTACAGATAGGGCACAATGGCTTTGTCAGACTCTGCAAAAAAATTCTCAGGGGCCAGATAACCAGAGCGACCATTTCAGCTTGGACCGGTAGATTTCTTTGCGAAGGGCACCCAAATCGTCATTCTACACACCCGCCACTCCCACCCCGAGGGTCGAGGGTCACACGGGTCAAACACGCGGAAAAGAGTCCTTTGTGTGGGTGAAGGCTGCGAAGAATGAGTGACACTCTAGACACGGGTGGGTGAGTTTGGTAGTAGGCCTCTTTTTTGAGCGTCTTCTCAAACCCGATCTGGAGAGAAAATCGGCGGGGGTGGGGTTTTCTCCTCCAGTTTTTTGTTACCATAGTAACTTAAACTGGTCGCAGCGCAGAACGGTGGGCGGATGGGAGTTGACGGAGCAGGGAGATCTAGTTATCTAGTTCTAACCAGTTAACGCCCGGCGTCTGCGACTTGTTGAACTCTCATGCTTGGACTAAAGTGTTGCAGAAAGTCAAGGTTGTGTGTACTAGAAGAGTCACGCGATATGTTTTGCTGGTACTCGTGTCTCCACGCTCGAGGGACCTGGGTCACATTTGGGTCCTAGCTATTGAATTTTTCTGCTTTGACGTCATACGCCAAAACCACGCCCACAATTTGCAACGCCTTGATTTTCCAGGGAGCCTTTCGACACGAGTACAAGGAACTGTAAAGTATATTTCATGAAAATGATGCCAGCCTTAGGTATAAGGATAAAAATTAATTAGTTGTGCCACAAACCACAAATACAGAAGAAATTTTTGCCAGAACTTTACGATACAAACCAGCATAAAATCCTATGAGATTAAGAAGGAAAAAAAGTCGCTTATAAAACAAAGGATAAAATAGCAGGCCCGATTGATTAGTAAACTGCGTCATATAAAGACATTCAGTGGGGAGAGTAAGAATATTAGAACGAATACTTCCATCGACGAAATAAGCACGCAGGAAGAAGAGAATCGAGAAGTTTCGGTAAAAAATGAAAATTTTTAAAGAAGGTGGGGTGCGGGAAAACAAACAGGATTTCACAATGTTCACTACTTGCTTACGACGTTCACAGCCTCTGACAATTTCGCAAAATCGCAATCTCCTCGCAGAAGTCCGTTTTGATAAGTACCTCGTTTGCGGCGGGACGTTGTCACAAACACCCACCCACCCTTCTTTCTAAAGTGTCCTGTTAATGATTAAAAAAAAACCCTTTTATGTCGGAGGGTTGTTCACTTACGTGTGTAAACCTTTGTGGCCAATCTTTATTGGAGAAGGGTGTAAGTGTTTACCCTGTGCGTAAAAATCGCCCATTATTGGTCATCGTTGGACGTCTGACGAAATGCTTGATAAGGCGGACAATGGGGTTTCTTTAAGTCATTTCGTACGGTGTGTTTTTAACTGTTGTACTCAGGCATCTTTTTCAGTGGTCTTAATCTGTTAGTCAACAATTCGTGCAATGAGAACGAGAGATTTATACAAATAGCCAAAATAAAAATGCTATCATGACTTTCTGGATTGGTCAGTAATCTTCGGCGTTGCAGACAAAATGCAGAAAAGGTATTATGTCTCTGAGGTGATCTTTATGAAGATCAGTAAAAAGGCCCGAGGGGACAAGAAACATCTCAACCTTTCATAATCAGAAGGGATCTTTCATCGTTGGCTGGTATAGACTCTTGCACACTTTGCACAGTCGTGGTAGACTCTTGCACACTTTGCACAGTCGATACGTTCTGAAAATTTAAATATTTACATACTAGCAGTTGTGGCGTGTAGCCCAAACATTTTACTAGCCAAACTCACTAAAGGCTGCGTCAGACGGCGACAAGCAGCTCAGCGAGTGCCCGTTCGTCTGGCGCTCACAGGTCATGACAATGGCCACCAGCAAGATGGCTGCCCATGGTTTAACCCGGCGTACTCCTTTTATTTATTTGCGCCAGAGTTTTACTATCTCCACAAGAGGCCGAACGATTATTTCTTCAGTGGATTTTTATTACATCGCATCAGCAAATACAAGACCGTTTCGTCGTATCAGTAAGCACAGGATCGTTTAACATTAAATGAGCACGGGAGAGAATCCTGGTCGCCTTTTCTGGACTCGTAACAGGAGGATAGGATGTTTGCCGTGACAGAGCAACAGGCAGTTCACGACTGCAGAGGGAACATAAAACAAGGATTAAAAAACCGTCCTTGGTCACGCATTCTTAGAGCTATGGAAAACTGACCTTTGACCTTTAATGACTGACCGAGAACTGCGCCTGAAGTTTCGCTCGCTTGCCTGACGAGGTCAGCCGGCCCTTTGGGTCATGTGTGGGTCAGGGTTACATTCAGGTTACGTCCACGTGAAGTTCGGGTTACGTTCAGGTCGCCCTGCAGACTGCGGTAGACGCTAACCTTGTCAAGTCCAGCCCCCACCCTCATCGGAGGGACCACTCGTCATTTTTGCGACTCTCTCATACACACATTTGAATCAGTTCACGCATGATGCTTACGGGAGGAGTGCATGTGACATAATTTGTATTGTAGGAAAAAAGCTACGCTTCTGTTCGAAAAAATGGAAATGTATCGCCTTTTTTTGAAATATTAAAAAAAATGTTTCTCAACCCTCTTTTTCTCCCCCCCCCCTTTGTGAGACGCAGGCATGCAAGGATGTCTGGGCATGTTCACAAATTTCGGCCCTGACACCGGACCGATATTTCCTGCACTGTGCGCTCGTGTAAAGTCGAACACGATTGTTAAGCGTGAACGAACGTTTCACCATTCCCCTTCGCTGACCATCTTGGTGGTCTAAGGGTTAAAGCAACCCCCCACCCCGGCTGTCCTGCTTAAGATTAAAAAAGGTTGGCGATCTAGTAGCTGCCGTGCCAGACGCATGGGAACAGTACTAGGACCGGTTGGCCCGGTGTCAGTATAACGTGACTGGGAGGGCTTGAAGCTTGTGTTGTGACAGCAGTCCCTGTGTGGCAGGACCTTAACTTGTCTCGACCAACACCGTCCTGATGTGCACCTCCTTTGCGACTGGAGGTTAAGCAATTAAAACCAACCCTTCCCCTGCATAGCTTGGCGTAGTTTGGCATTTACCGCGACCAGAGGGAGTTTCCGATTTGCAGGAATGTGCCCGACAAGCACGCAGTGAGTCTTACGTTCCCTCGAGGGACTCTGAGCTGCAGCCCCAAAATTCTGTTGGGGTGATCGATTACCGATGTTAAGATTTTCATTAAATATGGAAGATTAATTATTTATTCACATGCATATAAAAAGGAGACGGCTTGATTTTATCTCTACAACTTAGTGCTTTTTAACCGAGGTAAACCCCCTATCCTTGTTTTTGAATGTCAAAGTACACCTACATTGCTGATTTTAGCCTCCTTTTGCCCCTGTTTACATGGAATGGACCGTTTAAACCCATGCCGCTGGAAAGAGCCCATGCCATGCAGTTCAAACATCCCGTGATTGGCTGAAGTTTCGAACAAATGAAACTTCGGAAAGTAAGGGAACCGCTTAAAACGTCACAAAGGGGTGAATCTTGTATTGCGATGGGACTGCGAGTGTCATTAGCATGGAAGGTTCCCATAATGAGCCGCAGCAGAGTTAGCATGCTTTTGTGACTATGGCGTACAAGGGGCAAGAAGCTCTTACTATAGTAATATAGTAAATACAATAGTAATACAGTAATTTTGCAGTGACACATACTCAGTACAGAATAATAATCGCTGAGAAGTTTGGCGGCACAGGAAGATGGTACTGTTCAGTCTGTTCAAAGAGGAAAGATACTTGAACGATACTTAAAAGGATTGCAATGTTGCTTAGACTACTAGCGAACAGAACGCTATAATGGGAATGAATCCTAGTGAACAGTTATTCATTAAAAATATAATTACGTATAAGTAGTTCAGTATTTATTTTGTTTCCAGTCTTTAAATTCATTGGCCTCTTGTCGAAAAATAATGGGGTCTGTCATGGTGATAAAATGCAAGTGAAATAAAAACTTCACCCTTTCTATAAATGGTGGTAATTTTAAATTTGTTAAAAGTCAGTTCTTGGGTTCCGACGAACTTTGTCCCTCCCCAACCCCGAAAAAGGAAATGTTTTGGAGGAAGTTTTCTCAAAACTTCGATGATGTGGGATAGAATGTTTGGAACCTTATAAGTTAGCGACTGATAATCACATCTGAGAACGCTCTTCACCACTGAAAATAGCAGAAAAAAGTACTGTAAGAAATACAGTAAATAATTGTGTGCAGGAACCTAGCCTCGTTTCGTACAGGACGGTCACAAATGTTCTTCTGGTCAGTGCTGGAAACGAAGATTAACAATTGGATCTCCTGAATGGTAGTCATATATTTAAAATGCACCCTGACGCATTAATTCCGCGCCAGCCCTGTCTGGTCTCTTTCATGGCCCATAAAGTCCTCCGTAACGCACAAACCGTTAGCACTTTATTCAGGGCCACTCGCAGGACCCTGCCCCACCCCACCCCCACCCCCACCCCAAGCAAGTAGTATTTTTAAAGTTTGTTCTGCTCTCTGGCGTTTGTTCCTGCATGGGGTTTGCTGCCTCCCGCAGCGTGGGTCATTAAATTTAAGTGTCTTATCTCCAAAGTAACTGTCCTCTGTAAATGACGCAATATGCGAAGAGGATTATATTTTTCCTGTGGTTTTTCCATCTGTCGTTCTGCTTGACATTGGGACGAGGACAAGAATCACGTACAGTTTCTTGCAGCAGTTCGTATAGGCGTGCAACAGATAGAGGTGGGACTAGAGCAAGGGCCACAACCGGGCTCTGCAAAACTTTTGAACTGTACCCGATGGTCATCTATGTTAGCTTTTTTTTTGAAATGCCCTAGAGGGTGAAGCAATCGGTGGCCGGCTTCCTTTGTCAGAATCCAAACGGCTTTCTCTGTCAGAATCCAAACGGCTTCCTCTGTCAGAATCCAAACGGCTTCCTCTGTCAGAATCCAAACGGCTTCCTCAGTCAGAATCCAAACGGCTTCCTCTGTCAGAATCCAAACGGCTTTCTCTGTCAGAATCCAAAGGGCTTCCTCTGTCAGAATCCAAACGGCTTTCTCTGTCAGAATCCAAACGGCTTCCTGGAGGTTTGTGTCGGAGACTGGAAGCCGGAGGGTATAACTGGCGCGAAGTATCCATGCATGAAATGTACAGAAAGAAAACATATGCATTTTTTTTACCTCGATATTATTAAACGTTATAAGGCTGTCTTCGCACATCGGTGATGATAACGGATCCAGGCCAAAAGAGTCAAGACCCCCCCCCCCCCACCCACTTGGCCGCCTCAGCGGTCTGACAGGTGTCCGAGGCGGAAGGTCGATGATTCGCACGCCGGCCGAGTCATACCTAAGACAAAACTTGTCAGTCTAGCGCTGCCCTGCCAGACGCCTGGCACTACAGGGAACAGTACTAGGACTGGTGGGCCCGGTGTCAGTAGAATGTGACTGGGTGGGAGCAACAGGCCCCGTCCCCACCCTTTCTGCGTATATTCCGATTGTCACTGCTCTTTCTTTTCACGCCGTTACACGCAGCATGTCGGCAGTATAATCGCTCACGGACGGCGTTCACGAAGGGGTTGGTGTACATGTACCCCAACTAGTTATAAAAGGAATCAAGTTATAAAGGGAATACTTTGCAAAAGAGAAAACAAGTGACACACCTCATGGACATTTTGAAAGCGAAGGTGTCTCTAAACGAGCGTCGACTGGATAGCTTTTCAGATCACACGTTGACAGAGTGTATACGTAGGTGACTTTTCTGTCACGTAAAAGTGATGTACAAAATGCGTCTCCAAGGATTGTTCACCCCTTTGAAATGTGAGGGAACTTACTGCATAGGAATCATTGCGAACGGAACTAACGTATGCGCAAGCAACTTGTAATACTGCAACTCGCCAGCAGAAATCCGGTGACGACAGTGAGACAAAGCTACAGCTGTCGGTAATGCTCGGCAGCGCTTTTGATGTCGTCCCGCGATTGGCCCTACCACCACCAGCAGCCCAGACGGCTGATAGTAGCACAACGGGAACTGTTCACTTCAAACTGGTGACGACCGATTCGGGTCACATGTGACGTCATAACAGTGCCTACCGGACAGGCTTTCGGACCAAAGATGGTGAGCTTGATGCTAGGAATACAAAGATGGTGGTTTAACAAAACGGAAACTGCTAGAGGGTGTGTAGATTTGAAGCGAGTTGGATAGGCAGCGGGGATTAGCCGCTAATCCATACCGATGTCTGATTTGGGTCATGTGTCGTCATGGTGTCTACAGGACAGGCTTTTAGACAACAACCTGTGCTTATTAAAAGCTGTGCTTATTTACAAAAAATGGATTCAACATATGAGATTATCACAGTCATTTGACAGCCGAGGTGTCTTAAAAAAAAATCCGCCTTTAGCACTTGCACGAGGACTTATAAGCCTGCTTCCGCCAAGGATTTACGTGTTACTGAACAGATGGCTGAAAGCATGTAGAGACAGCTCAGTGTTAAAAATCCCCAGCTCGGACAAGCAGATGTGACCACATGTATTTATGCAGAAAAAGGTGTATTTAAAGGTGTGATACAAGCATGCTGACGGGCGCTGTAGTGAGAGAAGAAAAAGAGAAAGCAGTGTTATTTTCCCGTTCGGGGAGAGGGAGGGAGGATTGGGGAGACCCCTAGCTTCTTTACATCGGCAGGTGTGATGTCTGTATTCTCTGCGTGAAGTCGGCATCCTGTTCACGTTAACGGTGTTTACTTTGTCTATTATTTGCCTAAAACGCAGTCCTTTAAAATGGGACGCAGTGGTCATCCTTTCTTGCGTGACGAACATCGGTAAGAGTAGAAAAACTAACTGTCAGTGGGGTCTGACTTGTGTAAAGCTGATTCCACATACTCTAAGCCGTAAAGATTATCTTATCGAAATCGCATTTACTTCTCTATGCCACCAGACAGTGATTATGATGACCTTGACTTCCACACTAACACAATTTAGCATGTTTACTTTACATTCATCTTGGTGTGGTAACATATCCTGTTTCTGCATTACCTGGAAAGGGTTGTTACCAGAAACATTTCCCCTAACCCACCTCCCCCACTCCTCACACAGCGTGCTTCGCCGAGAGACGGGGCACGGGTGAGTGCACTGTTTTCGAGGGCACGATGTAGACACGCAATTTCATAAGCAGTTGCAGTTAGATGTTTGCCCGTGATGCTTAGAGCACACGGCTGGCTTCTGCCGACGCGACAGTCCCTTTCACAGCTTCCGCCAAGCCGGGTGTAACACGCAACACACCCGTGTGAATGTGAACCACTCACATCGTCCAGTTTAAGCTTAATCTGTTGCTCTCCGCCCCTCCCTCCCTTCCCGCACACCGCACGCACGTGCGTGCCTGACTGCTAAATGTGGTTCCTCCGAACTTGTCTGTGAGTGGAACAGGTTTTAAATGTTTACTTTTTTTGTGCTTGACTGCTATTCACATCACACCTCTTTCATCGCCGTGACCACGTTTTGAACAGCCGTTTTGCTGTTCCTATTGTTAGATATCATTTGTAGTTAGCTTTGTTAAGGCATTTTACATCATCTCCCAGCTTAATTCGACAGCCGACAACCCAAGCATAAGCCTAAGCTGTTGACACTGCATGAAACCCAGTAACAAACTTATGTATGTGACTCTCTTTTGTTCGCAAACAACATTGTAAGGCGTCTTGTTACATATTGAAAGCCTCAGTTTCTCTGTTTGCGAAATCTATTTTTTCTCGTACGAAGTCTTCTAAACGGGGGGTTGGGGTGTATATAGGTTGGTTGTGAATCGGATAAAAGAGTAAATGTGCTGCCGCAGGATGGGGGTGCTGTACTGTTTACGGACACAAAACTGAGTGCCTACTTTCTATTCACCACACTTCAGGGATGTCAAAATGCGGTCAGCGATCAGCAGAACATCACTATTCTATACAAGGGTATGCTTTAGTTTTGTCCTTTGGTCGGGGTCTCCCGTCCGACGGGACGAAGGGTCGGGCACAGCGAGGCTGGGGAATGGATGGGTGGGTCTGTTGCTTATCTGCGGCGGGAGAATATCCCTGGGCGATTGGCCAGGGCTTAAATGGGAGGATGTGTGACGCAGGCGGGCTGAAGGTCATGGCTACTAGGTGACAGGATTTCAGAGGAACAAAACTTGCTGTTGCGCAGCAAGGCACCCAGCGAACTGCGCGGCAAACTGACTCACGTCCGCACATTTGAAGTCGGGGTTTAAAAAAGGGCTGGGGAGTGGGGAGAGGAGGGCGATGAAACTGCGTTGATGATAAGCAATATGCTCTGCCGAGGAAACACGGAAGGAAAACACTACCTTCATTTGAAAGGTTCAGGGACAAGCTGCATACGCGGGTACTGCAGTGTTGTTAAGAGCAGTCGCATAAAATGGCGAGCGTGTTCGTGACACCGGCTTGTCCTACAGGTGCGCACAAGCGGTTGCTAGGAACTTCATCACCAACGACACCTGGTATCGGCTGCTTTCGTGGTGTAAGCAGGACCTACCCATCGGACCCCTCCCTCGCACTCCCTCCCCCATCACAGACAACTGTCGCTTGCGTCCTTGCTGTATGGCACCAATCTCCCATCGTGGCCAGCAAACTACAGTATAGAAAGATCTCTAACTTGCCGCGTCCTTCCAAATGCGACATTTTAAAAGGCTTAGTGTAACAGGCTGCACAAGTGAACCGAAGCTATGCGGAAATGGTTTCTCTTTAATTCAAAAATAAATCTTCAGAATTTGAAGTGCGCATTCGCATTACCAGTGCAGGGAAGTTGTAGATTTGGTGCTTGAATACCTTTACGGTGCTTTCCACAGTGACTTAAACAGTTCGGTGCACACACTGGCAAACATCTGTCTGGGTGGTTGTTCCTATAACGTGTTAGAGGCTTTTCTTCAAGTGTGTGGTTCACTGACAACGACGCTTCCCGCAGAGGCGGGTGAAAAAGGATTTGGAAACTGCGTGTTTGGTGGCGAGCGTTTAATGGTTGAGTAGAGTGTGTTTGTGTTAGTGTGAATGGGTGGTGTGGAAACGGTGGATGGTGTGTAGCTGTCCTTGTTTTTGTTGGTTGGGTTTTTTTCGGAACCAAAGGTTGCCTAAAGAAGCAACAAAAACTGCTTTCTGTCATACCCCAAAACGCTAAAATAAGAATCATGAAAATTTAAATTTAAATAGCGTAAGTAGTTTGTATATAGCAAAGCCGTTTTCTGATTTAAATGTCAAACGCAAGAGACGAGACTGGAAAACGCGGGTATAGATTTCTGGTCCATGAGGTGTAAAATTTCGTATCATTTTACGTGTGATGCTTGGATTGATGTTAGCGATAAAATCACGCCTTGTGTGCGTTCAAAGAAATGTTACACCCACCCTACTCCCCACACATAGAAATGTGTGGGCGATAGAGAACAGAAAAAGGAAGACAGAAGACTGGTTTGTTGTGTACTGCTTAACGTCCAGTCGCAAACGAGGTGCGTATCAGGGCGGTGTTGCTCAAGATAGGTTTACATGCTCTCACACTGGGACTGCTGTCACAACACAGGCTTTGGTCCCACCCAGTCACATTACACTGACACCGGGCCAGCCAGTCCTAGTACTGTTCCCTACAGTGCCAGACGTCTGGCAGGGCAGCTGCTAGATTTTGAGCGAACCTGTTAACTCTCGCTCGGAGAAGGACTCCTCAACTGTTAGATCCCAGAGGCGATAAGGAAGACAGAAGGATGGCTTACACAGGTGAAAAAAAAAGAAAAAGAAAAGACGAGACAAGGAAGGAGTTTAAAACACTGGCAGGTCGTGGGTGAATGGGGGAATAGGATGTGGAGTTTGTCGGCGAGGTGTATCACGCGTATATGCATTACTCACCCTGCTTTTTCTACTCTGAATTTGCAGATTTCTTTTTAGGATTTGCAGTTTTTGCTGCATCGAGGTGTAAATGGTTGTTAGAAGACGACAGTCGCGAGTGCAGTCTATAGTTGTTGCATCAGGCTAAGAAAGAACTTTGCAGAAACACTTGAAACAGTTAAGAGTACACGTTACAGTATATAGTAACAGATTGAATTGAAGGCTGCTGTGTGAGGCCGTGTTAAGATAGTGATAATTAGCATTACCAGTAATCTATGACCATCGATGTATTTGTGTCTACCCTAATGGGGTTGTCGGATATGTCATAAACTGGTGTCGTTGGGGAGATCAGGAATGCACTATCATCTATTTTTGAGATTTATTATAGTATAGGTTTTTGACGTGGGACAGTAGGGTTTTCAAAAGTTTTTTTCAGGAACGAGATAACCGTCTTGTGCAAGAGAGGATAGACTGCTTGAGGAATATAATCTGTCCACCTGGATATTTGAACCGTGGAGTCAGCACTCACCGGCTGACCCTGACCTTAATCATTTTCTAGTTTTTGTTCCATTCCGGTCTGGGCCGTCGGGAATCTTTCTTTTCTGAATTGTCTGTCTTCACAAACCGCGCGCGCACAAGCATGAGCCAAAGAGAGAGAGAGGGAGAGATAGAGAACAAATATTGGTCACCGCAACAAAAGGTTGTGGAAAGAGAACTGGGGGCTTTTGCCCTTTTAAGGGGAGGCCCGAGGAAATTTGTAAAGCGCCCGCTTGTACTCCTACATTCAAGCCCCTGGCTTTGCATTTCAAAGACATAGGCTTGTTCACCTGTAATACGCTGTACCTTTTGTTTCAGAGTTCTCACTTTATGCTTGTGAGCATGGTGCCCTCTTTTGAAACTCTTTTTAAACTAACTTCTTACTTTGTATTTGCCGATTAGATTGCTTAAAGAGTTTTCTGTGACCAAGTGTTCACGGATATAAGCACCATAGACAATATTCACAGACTTCGTGTTTATGACTAGGTTATAACGTTCGCCCATTCGGTGAAAGGTAACTAGTTTGTAGTCTGTGAAAATATTGTCTGTGCAGGCCATATCACTGTCAGTGCAGATAATATGTATCAAGTACAAGCACTGAAACACCGTCAGTTTTGAAGGACGAGGAACGCAGATTAAATACTGTGAGAAAAATAGAATTAAAAATTAAAGACACCTTTTAATCAAATGGTGGTAACCTCAGATTTATAGATTCGCTCAGTTTCACGCTTATTCTGATTGAAAAAAAAGACTGTCGAGAAATAACGCGTCACACATTTAGGACTCGTAGAGGATTTCTTGGAAGTTGTGTACACGTTACAAAATGCTAACTCGCTCTCGTTTTGCATTTTCCAACTGCAGTTCGTGCACACAGTTTTCTCGCAAGAAATATTGTACACTGCGTACACCAGCGTGCAGCTGTTTTCCTAGGAAATATAACTCACAATCTGGATTAATTCTTACTTGAAGGCGTTTCAAAAGGGGGCAAATATTTGCCGAAGTGCTCTTGACTTTTGTTTGAGGCAGCCAATCAGATTGCAGCTTTGGGATGATTCCCAACGAACGCGTGCAGCTTTAAGTTCTGCGGTTAAAATCTTTCTGGATGTGAATGAAATGTTTGACCTTGATAAAACAACTTTTGACAAGGTTTCGAAAATTCGACTTTTCGGCTTTTCTGTTTCTTAGAAATACGTGTCTGTTGTGTTCGAGGTTTGAAAAGAGCCTGAGGCTTTGTAGCCCGCTGTCAGTATACTGTGACTGGGTGGGACTGAGGCCCGTGTTGCACCATCAGTCCCAGTGTGGCAGCACGTAAACTTTGTCTACTCAACACCGTCCTGATAGGCACATAGTTTGCGGCTGGACGTTAAGCAACAAATACCACCCCACCCAGGCTGTGTACACACAATCGAGCCGCATAGTGTATAAAAATAAAATATATAAATATAAATGTTAGCATATCCTTAAAGGACTGCTTTTGTTGTTTACTCTTTCTGTCCGTGTGAGTGTCGTTTGAAGATTATAGAGAGGTAGCAATAGACAGATACAAAAAATAGTGAGAAATACAAGCGATTCACATTGTGCTTTTCGGGAAAGTAGACACTGTTTTAAGGCTTTTGAAAATGCCCACAAATACGTGTTAATTGCAGTGGCTGTATTTAAATTCTTCTTAAACTGCTGTTAAAGCTGTCATGCGATCTGAACAAAGTTGTAACAGCTTCCACATTCAAACTAACGGTTCGCGTTAGTGATCCACCCAGAGCAGGCAAAATCATCAACGTGAATAGGCCATATATGTGGATCTGCAGGTATGGACAACTTAAACTTAAAAAAACATGTTTTCCAATCTGAGAATTTCTTCAAAGGGTAACCGACAGTGAAAAACTCAACTGAACATGACAGCGAATCGAAAAGTCAAGAGTTTAGAAAGGAAAGGCGGAATTTCCCGAAGATAACCTTAAAGCACTGAAACCTATGCTTCGCTGAGGTAGTCTGGGGCATTTAAAGCTGCTATCGCTGAAGGTGCTAACCTATCAACGTTTCTATTTTCAGCCACAATGAAACAAACAACACTGAAGAGTAGATATAAGCAGTCGCTTGACTAAAGGCCCGATATATGACCCTCTTTCCCCATCCTTCCCCCCATAAAACAGCACGCGTGCATCATAGCTCCTTCTAAATGCAAGCCACCAACAGGACGAGAACCAACAAACAAGCAACTCATCTTCATTTGCTTCTCTAGTTTATCAGTGACGCAGTTTTCAATAGCGTTCTCAAGTCAGCGGTCGCTGAACTTTAAAGATTGTCAAAAGGTCTAAGTGGTAGTGGAACTGTTTCTCGAGAGAATCATGCCTCATCGAATAAAAATTAGAATAAGATTTACAAATAAATGCTAATACATTATTATACATACCTAATGAATAGAAATTTTTCGTTTTGGTTTAGCAGGCAAGGAATACACGCGAGTTTAGTACACCAACCAAATAGGGTAATATAAATGAGAGTTTAAAAAAAGGGTAATCGTTAAATGCTAAACTTATGAACGACGGGCGATAAAATTAAACTTACCGTATCAAAATAACCTTTTCACATATTAGAACCACGATTAAGGCTGAAAATTTTAAAACCAGTTACAAGAAGCAGAGTTTAAGATGTTGGTATAAAAGGATGTTTGTAAAAGTTCCCTCTTGCAATAGGAATTCAAAGGCGTCGCCTAGAGGATAGATGGTGAAAACAGTTAAAAGGATGAGTAGCATCACAGTTTTGCGTGCTTTTTTCTCCCGCAAGCTGCTGATTGGAGTTCCGAGATGGGTCTCGGCTCCTAGCCAACAATGTTACCCGAAAGCTTTAAAACCTTCAATAGTCTCGAACTTTCTTTAGCAGTAAGGCTATTCTACCACAATGCTATGTTAAATGTGTCAAACTAATTCTAAAACATTTTTTTCTGCACCCCAGACTTCAGTTAAAAAAAGATATAAGAATAAGATCTCCGCTACAAATTGTTGTTCTACAGTAGTGATATTTCATTTTTGTTTCTTGAGAAAATTTATCATAAGAGCTTTTGTACAATGAAAATGACACAGCGGCTTGCTGTTGCATGATTAGCAAAGGATTTTTTTAGTTTAACGTATTGGGGTGGGGGTGGGGGGTCAGACAGTGTCTTCAGTAAAAAAAAAATTACCCTGCTACTTTATCTGCACTTAAAAACTGTCTATGGAATCCTAGTGATTCTCCTCTGTGTGTGTGTGTGTGTTTCGGACAGGTTTTAGGCAGTCGTGAATAAAGAACAGTGATGCTTTAAATCTTCATAGTGGCGCGTCTTTGCTGTGTTGAAAGGGATGGCGGTGACAATTCGATAGGTGCCATAACAGACTCCCAGACTCCAGTAATTTTTCTGAGAGAAACACAAACGCATAGCAAGAAGAGATAAAGCATTTTATCGCAGAAGCGTGCGACATGACATTGACTTTAGAGCTTTCTCAAAGCCAGAGAAACAAACTCTGCTAAAGGGATCACGAAAAGCCCTAGAAGACTACTTTAAGTAGACTGTACCTGCGCACGTGGGTGGAACTTCGGTGCCGGCTGGTAGGGAGTAAAATAAGGGAACGTGTGCAAGGCCGAGGTTGAGCGCACATCATTGACAGTCAAGGGTCGGTGTTTGCAGAGGTAACTTGCGAGGGCGGGTTACGGGTTGTTTGAAAATAGAGCCAGTTCGGAGGTGTTGACAGCCTCAATACGTGCTGGGTTAGCCAGTTAGCGGGAGTAGAGCTGGCAGCATCAACCGACACGCAGTCTGTTGCGTCTGTACCACGCGCACATTTTAAGCCGGCGATATCTATAATGGCCGATCCCATTGTCGGACAGGCCTCACTGTGTGCAGCTGAAGTGTTATAGGGAACAAGAAAATTTCGAGGGTAGGCGAGGGTGATCTTGGAACACTGGAACGTACTCGGCGGCATTCGCTTTACTGGTGAAGTCAAGACGAAACAGAGGAGGCCATAGACCCGCCCTTTCTTACACCCCCACCTAAAAATATCTGTGGGAGGGAGGGAGGAGAGAATCTGCATTCATCGCTGTTGACACCGTCAAAGCCGCAAAACAACACCGACTTGCTCAGTGATGGTCTTGATTTAAACATTGGATCTACTGCTGCAGCATCAAATAAGGCCCAAGATTAGTTTTAACTGCATTCTGCATTAGGCAGCTGTGCCATTGAGGAGAGAACTTCACACAGGTGGCCGAACGCGTTAACTGTGACTGTATAAGAACAGGGCTATATAGGTGGTTTACATAGTTGTGTGCATGCTCATTGTCACTTTTTTTCTATTCTTGGGTCCCGTTGAATGATCCATTCCCAGGTCGTGTTTACGCATTTCGTTGCCCACTAGTCGCTAAAACTACGTCCGGCTTATAGAGGAGCATATCCGGGTATTTAAGTGCGAAAAAGGCGGGGGGAAACAGAAGTCTGAAACACTGTCCACTTCTGCAGTATCTTTCCGCGCGCCTGCCCAAGCAAAAGCGAAAGGTAGAGGAACAATAAATGTAAAGAATGCGAACAGGGTATCGCATGATTGCTTGTGTGTGTGTGTGAGAGAGAGAGAGAGCGGGGACACCAGGGAGAAAGAGAGAGCAGAATTTTCAGAAGTGGCGGACCTGTGGTCCGAACAACTGTAGCATGCGTTATCTCAAAAGCTGGAATACCAGCTCGCGAAACTTTGACAGAAATCCTGTTCTGGGGATTTTCATGTACTTTGTGCTCGTGTACGCAGTGGCAACCAAGGTGGAAGTGCCACAAGAAGGCAAACTACCCTCATTTTTAATCTTGAAATTCTCTGCTCTTGAGAGACTGCCGCGGACAAAATACAATGTACATATATAGCACTGCAATAGTGTCAAGACCTTGCTCAGAGGGAAGGAGAAGTCCTTCAGATTTAGATATGATTGGCAGTAAAAATCCAGCTGACGAAAATCCAGACTACCTCCAATAAACATCTCAAACGAGTCGCTTGAAGGAGGACAAATAACCCTTTCCGTACAGGCTCCCGACTTTCGGAAGCTATAAATACGCTGTCAAGCTCTGAAGCTGTCACTCGCAAGTGCTGTCGATTTTGCTGAAGAGTGCGTAGGGTGCGCGGTCCAGAACGCAGTAAACCGGTGTAAAATGACCTTTCTTCAAGTGTCCTAGACCTGTGACCGTTCTTTTGGAACTACATTCGTGAACCGTGCGAGACGGAACACATAAAACGAAACACTAAGCTTCCGATAGAATTTACCTGTGGTGACTCCGTCACGAATATGTTTATGGGTTATTTGTTAGATATTGGTTATTGGGTAGATGAAAAAGATTTTTTGCAGAGTATGGTTTTCCCCAGACAGTTAAACACCACAAGGTACCAATCAACCTGATCTGAGAAAATAATCCCTTCCCATCGCACGTCTAGAAACACTGACACGATTCCCATCAAGGGAGAGAAAGAAGTCGGCATCGTGTAACCGAAGACTACATGGGCGCGCACGTAGTTCCGTTGTAGCTGTGACAGCAGAAGTAAATCCACGTACTTTAAGGACATTGTAATTTGGGATAATTCTTCTGTGTTTTGGTAAAAATGTAACGTCAATCCACTAGCACCAAAAGCAGCCTCCTTGGAAAACTTTCGGTTGAAAGCCGTTTGCAGACTCGTAGACTATTCTTCTTGATGCTTTTGTTAAATTTCTTTTGCCACGCAGTTTGTGGCACCTGGCTGGACGTTCCTGGGGTGTACACTGGTTTGCTGATTATCTACAGGCAGAAAACTAGTGCAGCCCTAGAAAGCCAATCCCCTTAGCTGTCGAGAGCTTGTGTGGTGGCTATATTCGGCTGTAGTGGAAGAGAACACTGTCACAGCGCCGTCATGATTTACGGAACTCTAGAAAGTTTGCAAAGCTTCGTCGCTGTGGCGTTCAGAGGATTTAGGTGATGTAACAGATCAAATATTGACAATGTCCACAACCTCTATTTCTTATCACTTTATCTACACTTGGCCGTATGATGTTTATTTTTATCAAGCTCTCAAAAATATGGGGCACTGAGGCAAGTCGAAGAAAGCAGCATAAATACACATATATAGTGCAGAAAATAGCTTTAGTATCCTTGGATGATTTGTGCTTGTACAGCACAGTAGCAACTCAGTTGATACAAACGGGCCCGGCAGGTGACATAGACAGATATACATAACCCTCTTAACCCGAGGTTATATAAAACACTTGCACCTGTCACACACCTGACGGCCGAGAACGGTAAAGCCCACCTTCCAGCCTCTTATCACTTCTGTCGTTCTTTATGTCTGCAGCGGCCTGTGAACGGCGCCTGGACCTTTCGTACCAACTTGGGTCGGAAATGTAACTGCTGGGCTGGTGGGGGTAGCTTGTCATCGGAGTTGGAGTCTTGCAGACGCCAGTCGAGGGTTCAGGATTTGTTTTCACTGTCACTGAGAGTAAATGACCTAACTACCCTTTCATAATTGCATTTAACCCTCCATGTTCTCCTTTCGAAGTGCTCCGCTCACTTTGTAAGGTAGAAGCGGGACAACCTACAAAGCAGGTCTTCATCCGTTCATTTGAACCTTCACGAAGATAAGGAGAGAACAATTATGTCGATGACAGGTTTCCCTAGGCCTCCTTTGGCCCTGTTACTCCGTACCATTCTTCCTGACCTCTCACCACTGACCAGGTGTCACACCACTCGGTCACTCTACCTTCCTCTCACCAAGCAACCAAGGGTGTGTGGGGCGTGTTCGTGATGCGTACGACTCCTCACACACACAAACACAAGACAACGAGACGATGTAGTTTTCCTAAAGAGGACCCGGCCTTATTTAATAAACTACACGCTCGCACTTGTGTCTGATACTCACGCACTTATCAACTCTTACGCACACAGCGGCTTCCAACTAACTTCCACAGATCACAGCGCGTGTACACAAACTATCTTACTAACATCACAGACTCTGCTCGCTCTCATCGCAGATATCACAATACTAATCATCGCGGCTCCTCTCCTCACGTTTAATACAGAAAGTCCATTCTTCACAAATGACCAGTCTCCTGAGTCAGTCAATCTTTCGAGTCTGTTACTGTACTTAAATATCGGGTTCTAGTTTACCTTAAGTGTTTTCACACAGACTTAAAAAAAAAAACTACAGTAATTATTCACAAAGGTTTTCATAGTGTTGTCACACAGACTTGTTATCAAAAGTAATCATCCACAAGGATTTCAGAGTGAGAGTAAATTGGACAGTCTCTTTACTCTGTACTATGTAGTATTTCCTATCAGTTCTCTGACCTAACCTATGTCCTTTACAGCAGTCACCCTGTATTATGACGGATGTTGTATCGACATACACCATGATCTCTAGTGCCTTAGACATTATAGGCACAAAGCCACTCGGGTCCAACATCCAGAAAAGTCAATAACTTAAATCAGCCCCAGCTCGATCGCAGAGACAATCACACTAGATATTTCTCGCTTGGGGGGAATCCGTCTCCTCCACACTCTTGCGGCAACAACATCTAAGGTTGCCCCAGGTAAATCTGTCAGCGGGAACACATGGCACGCGCACTGACGTCGCAGCTGCCATGTCACAGTCCGTAGCTACTCGAACATGTTTCATTACTCGGGGTTCAGACGCTTCACCAGGAGGCGCTGACTTGAACTACTTTTGATAGTCTGTGTGATAACATTTTAAAATCCTTTGTGGATAATTACTTTTGATAATAAGTCTGTGTGACAACACCCAGGCCGATCCCCCTTCAGCCTCCCAGTGCAGATGAAGGATTCTGCTACGGTGTCTTGGCATTCCGTCCATATTACTCCGTCCTTCTCTCGCTACGTGCTGCTTTCAAACTGAGCGTGTCTTGCCCACACAGTGGGTTGACCGACGCTCAGCGTTTTAAATCTAGCGCTTCTTCTCGCTCAGGGTAGTCAAACTAGCGTACTCACTAACGCGTCTGTAGTTACATGGCACGTTTCCGTGACACCAGCTTCACCGAATCTGTTCAAGTTTCGCTGCCAACTGTTCTGCTTTCCCAGACGCATTTCTGTGGAACAGACGATCGCATTGTCGATTGCACATTAGGTGGGCTGCACAACAGTCGAATGCATTCATAGACATGCAGTAATAATAATAGGTACAGCTATGTCGCAGGTAATTTTGGTTTACGTGTTCATCGTTTGCAGGTGTCCTGGCTACTGTTCGTGCATAAGTGGCTGTTTGAGAGATAAGGGGGAAGAAGAATGGATTATATTTGAAATATTCTCGAATATGCGCGATCGGTGCCACTAGGTCTTCCATCACCAGGTTTAATGACATGTACGAGTATACAACACACGACTGTTAAAAGATTAAGTGATGCAATATGTTAAAAAGACAAGAATAAATATGCTATGTTTTACAGATTTGCTAAAATCTTAAATTTAAAACAAGGGAACTGGACCAAGCTAAGACATGTCTTTGTCGTGTCTTAGCTTGGTCCAGTTCCCTTGTTTTAAATCTTTGTTATACATAAATGAATGTGCGTAGTCAGTGACTGTTTAGTCATTTAATCTGTCCACCCATTCACCCACCGTTGGCTGTTCACTCACGTCCACAAAGATAAGCTGCACTCGTACAAACTTAACCTCTCACTACAAGAACCGTTAAAATATGACCCTGCGTTTCTTCTTTACAGAAGTAGGGACAATATGAAACTGT
>SMGT01002110.1:707859-727216 GCA_004794575.1 Lanistes nyassanus | reverse complement strand
ACTTAAAAAAAAACTAGAGTAATTATTCACAAAGGTTTTCATAGTGTTATCACACAGACTTGTTATCAAAAGTAATCATCCACAAGGATTTCAGAGTGAGAGTAAATTGGACAGTCTCTTTACTCTTTACTATATAGTATTCTCTGTTCTCTGACCTAACCTATGTCCTTTACAACAGTCACCCTATATTATGACGGATGTTGTATCGACATACACCATGATCTCTAGTGCCTTAGACATTATAGGCACAAAGCCACTCGGGTCCAACATCCAGAAAAGTCGATCGCATCGCAGAGACAATCACACTAGATATCTCTCGCTTGGGGGGAATGTGCTAAAATAAATCTTTGTTATACATAAATGAATGTGCGTAGTCAGTGACTGTTTAGTCATTTAATCTGTCCACCCATTCACCCACCGTTGGCTGTTCACTCACGTCCACAAAGATAAGCTGCACTCGTACAAACTTAACCTCTCACTACAAGAACCGTTAAAATATGACCCTGCGTTTCTTCTTTACAGAAGTAGGGACAATATGAAACTGTCTAGAGTGTTCGAGAATCTGTACTGCCAGAACTCTTTGTTATTGTCGAGTGCAGTTATGCGGCAGAGGGTTTGCTTCGATTTTTATTGCTTAGCGTCCAGCCACGATCAAGACTGTGCGGCGTAGTGGGGTGGGCGCGACCCTTTGAGAAGCGAAGGCCCATAAGGAAGATTTAGATTTGGCTGTCTTCCCTTCTTGATGAAAAAACTGCTCACGCAGGCTTTGATTTAGACGAGGCCACGACGAAGGCAAAACGTCCATGCATTTGCGACATCTGCATGTCGTTGAAAGTTTCTAAGGCACATCGGCGATTAACTGTGTTCTTTTGCATTGCCGCACGTGTATTTCGTTGTGCTTGGTAAATTACTTTAAATAAAACTGTCTTCTCTGTTATTCGAGAATAATAGAAAATCCCCTGACCATAACCAAATCCGAACTCAAACCCTAACCCTTGCGCCCATGCGCAATCTGTATGCCGGCCAGAATTTCTGTTGACACATGGACTGACGAGAAGACACAGGAAAATAGGAATAAAGATTAACAAGTTTGATAAATCTGAGTAAATGTCTATAACTTTTTATGCTATTGCCAAAAATTACCCCATTTGGTCATTTCCAGTGCTGTCCAAGTAACAATCTGGCTTTTTCACAGCTCAGCGATTTACAAACGCACACATAATGGGATTCATCATGTGCATCATTTGCAGTGAGATTAGCCACCAGCATCCTTACTTGCTGTACACTCAGAGCGCAGCCATTCCACGTGCAGTGTGCTTTGTTTTCTGTCGGCAGATGGCATGTATTGCACGCAGTGCAACACCTACTTCAAAGGCATCAGGAACACGTGCGACAATCCAGCCAACCTGACGGACTGCGTGGGCTGTCTCAAGGTCGTCACCAATGTGGCCATGCACGACGGCTGGCTAATAAGGCGAAGTAAGTCCTTGCTCCCCGCCTCTTGTGCAGGATGTGTGTTTCTACATACGAAAAAATCTTTAGCCTCTAGGGAGAAAAGTAAAAAACGTGCTTTAACACTGAATTTACATCAGTTTTCCAGTGCATTGTTGCGAAAATGGTATTGAATTGTGACGGTAAACGTAATTAACATGAGTTGCCAGGGTTTTAAAAAGCAACGAGACTAAAACAAAAATACATTTTCTAGGGGCACTAGGGGCAGCTTCAGAGTAATTAATAGTATCTATCGCGCCATATTGGGTATGTTATGGTGTTGAGTGCCTTATCAGTCTGAAATATATATTTATGTACACATTAGCCACCACGGATGCTTTCACCTTGGTTTTTAATGGGTTTAGGGAATAGTGCACCTCAAAGAAAAACTTTATTTTAAAGATTATTTGGAGACCCGTGCAGCCAAATAGGGTATAATTACGCAAGAACGTTTGAAATATGCCACACAGAAAACACTAAAACTAGTCTGTTGGTTGATGAGGAATTTAGCTGCAGCAGCTGCAAGAACAAGTGGACGTTATCTCTTAACAATGCCGGGTTGTTTCGCTTCTCGTCGTCTTACACCCGAGTTGGTGGAACAGAAACGCTGTTAAGAGCGTGAGACTGCTATTTGGTCATTGGACAGTTTGAAGGAACTGAATCAGTACTCTGGTTTTTACTGCAACCATCCAGCCGGATGGAAGCAGTCGGATTTAAATTGAGTAACCAGGCAAGACCCATCAATAAATCGAGTGGCACAAATCACAGGAGAGAGATTGCTGATCATCCACGATTTCCCTACCCCGTTTCTTTTAAACAGAGCAAATACTGTAGCAAGTAACAGTGCGATAAATTCTGGGGGCGATTTGTTCAAAGAGATTCCGCCGAAGGCCAGTGGGTGTGTGTAGTTTGCATGCTCCTTGGTGGCATAAAAGGAAAAGCTTGATTTAGCTGTCGACAGGTGAGCGGGGTGGGTAAAGTCGTATTTTTGTCCCTGTCGCGTATTTCCTGTGATCGTCGATATCTGCAGCTCGGGGCGAGGTGACTCGAACCTGTGTACCGATGGGCGAGGAGAATTGGTTTTAACGTCGTATCAGCAGGAGAGGCTACCTGAAAAAAAACCCGCCAGTGGTAGGCGTACCTTTGTAATAAACAAAGCTCGGGCGAATGTTCTTTTTCTTACCACCTGTTAGCTGAAAGGCTACAGCGAAATCAACAATACGTAAATACTAAAAGAAACTTTCATAAAATCGTTTCTCGAACTACGATTTACGAGTAGAGCTAAATTCCCAATCTTCATCAAAGTGTAGGGAATATTTTCACCCAGCCTCTTGACCTTACACAGCTTCTCTGCACATAGACTATGTTAAAAAAATCATTCTTGTTAAGAGTTACTTTAATTGGCGTCTTCTCCGGGAGATTCAAGCGAACAGTCTGTTAAGTGTTTATTATTTTGTCGAACACGTTTGAACACACGTCGTTTTTAAGGCTGTAATGGAACTTTTCCCCCATCTGAATTTAGAAAACTTTTAATAGCATAAATCCAAAAGTTAGTAGGGAGGGGATTTAGGGGATCTGAATGTGTAAGCATGCATACTTTCATGCGTCATCGAGAACATTGGTCTGTGTGTTGCTGAGTGACAGTATCAAGGAGTTAGAAATCGGACACGACTGAACTAGTCATTTGTGGAATGCGACTCTCTCCCCTTCCGGGTAAAAAAAGAGAATTCGTTTCGCAAGAAAACATGGCCCACCTGAACAATTTTCACATCTGCGTTGAGTTATGACATCGACAGACAAAGCGAAAACAGTGCGCGCCCGAATACTGCAGTCCACTACGACATGAATCTAAAACGGGAAAACAAGTTTAGACGCGGGCGCCGGCAACCCAGGGAGAATGCGAGCTGAAAGCCAAATTCCTCAAGCCCCCCCCCCCCCTTTCACCATCATCCCGCAGTTGCATAGAAAAACCTGGCCGGTGTGAGAAGGTAAACACGTTGAGCGTTGGCTTGTGGAGAGGAACGGGATCACACGTACGGCAGAGAGTGAACAGTTGACACTACCGTACCCTCTGACTAGTAGAATAAGAGCGACCTCCGTTAGGCTGTCTTTTGATGGGGTTCCTGAATTCGCACCTCTCTCTCTTTCTCAAATACACGCACAAATAAAATACAGACTAGCAACACTCCCCACAACCTTTCTCGCTCGTTCTGTCCCCACACGCACACAGCTGCAAAGTGCATTCGGGGACCCAAGAGTGAAATTTATAGATAAAATCCGCCGCGTGTGGTAGCGTAAGTAAATAATGTAACACTGACATTGTTTTATTGTCGTCGTCAGCATTTTAATCCCACAAGGGAGGATACATATAGAACTATATTGTAAATATAAAATACGGCAATCGAGTAGTACTGACAACATATTAAGGGTCATTGTGTTTCTTTCACTTGGATGATACAAATTCATTGACTTTTTCGCGCAAACGCATTAAGTACACATTGTCGCTCGCAAAGTAATAATGTGAGTTCACGTAGTCGAAAGGATGTGCACTGTACGTATGTGAAACTTGCAGACTACGTGACGGGTGTTCTGATAAGGGTCGCTGCTGCTTTTGCACTCGTTCTTCTTGCAATTGCAAGTACCTTATACCTCAGAAATTTAGCTTTAGTTTTTAATAATAAACAACAAATATAATTTGCACTGTGAGGATTTCCTGTAATTGTCCTATGTTGTGTTTGTCTTTGGATCCTAGTTGTCAGCACTAGCGTAGTGACCGGGCTGACTACATTTACTAGGGATCCTCTGTATGCACACGTTGTGTACCGAGGGTTAGGTGTGTGAAGACTAGCGTCGTTATAAAGAAAGGGATGGCAGACCTTTTTTAGGATCTGCATTGTCCCTTTCTTTCGACCCTCTCTTAGGGTACGTGTTTGGGTACGGTAAGTTCCCTTGGTCGCATGCGTCACTTTGAGCGTTTCAGGTACTTTCTTGTTGTATTGATTAGTTTTTTATTCTTTATTTTCTTAGTTTGATTCATGCCTTTTCGCTTCATTTGCAGCTTCTCACGTGGAATCTAAATACTGCATTCGGGGGACGGCCAATCCGGCATTGAGAGACGAGGGTTGCTACTATCAGGTCAACAACGGCGGCTATACCGAGCGCTGCTTCTGCTATAGCGACAACTGCAACTCGGGACAACTCCCGCTCGCACGATTGACGGAGGTGTCCGCAGTTGTTGCCCTTGGATTGACAGCGTTCCATGTTCTCCGGTGATGTGATAGCGCAGACTGCGGACAACAAACATGCTGGATTTCGGGTGGATGGTGGATTTGTTCTCTGGAATTATTTCTGTGTATAGGAGGCAAAACAATCAGCAAACACTCAGCTCCCTTTTGTTTACTGCTTCGACTGTACTGAACAATATTGGATGTAGGTAAATAAGGTGCTGTTTCTTTTTCTTGAGAGATGCCTTGGAAGAAAAGCTGAAGATATGTGGCTCAGAAGTCAACCAAACACTCACAAACTGATGTAACTGGGAGAAAAAAAAATGGCTGTGAGTAACGATGTCAGCTTCAGCTGAAATCTATAAAACCTGTCATTACAGGTTTTATTTAACAGCAGCGTTTGGATAAATGTGCTCATTGTTGATGTATATTCAACACGTTTGCATTAAAATGTCTGAAAAGAGAGAGAGTAATGGGGGGGGGGGGAGAGGGCATGAATGGAACCATGAGATCATTTTTAAAGGCACTTCAGACAGCTCTTTGCATGTCTCGCAGTAACTGAAAGGCACGTGAAAAAGTCATTTATTCTATGCACAATGACTAAGCAGCTTCCACCCTCTCTCTCCACATAATGATGGGCCTTCATTATTAAGGTGTATGATCGCCGTATGTTAAGTTCAGAATCTTCTGTTGTTTATTAATAGAAGATAAATCTGTTAAACGTGCTGTTTTTGGACACAACAAATCCCAAAGGTGATGGCCATTTCTTGGAAGTCATTCTTGGAAGCCCATACTGCTAATCCACTGTGGATACACAAAATCTGCCACCATGCTGCCCAAAACTACAGCCCAACAGAACAGCTGATCCTCGTCCGGAATTAGTAAATCACTTTACTATTGAACTGAAAGCTACGTACTTTCTGAACAATACTATAAATTTATGTAAACAAATATCCATCTACAAGCGTAACTCTGATAAGCAGTCCTAAGTTTAAAAAGTGCTTTATAAAGAAAAGTAATTTTTTTCTGAACTAAATCCCAGATTTAACAAAAGTAAAGTTGAGGTGTGAAATGAAGGATTTGAGTTCACTGAAAAACTTTTATTGTGTAATAAAATACTTATATTACACAAACGTTACATTTTAATAATAAAGCAAAACCAAGACTTTCGATTATTACACTTTCAGCCATTAAAAAACAATACTTATAAACAAGAGAAGTTACTGTGGAGAAAGTCAAGTATGCCTGAAGGATACTGGAAGCTTTGCACCATTGCATAAAATGTTAACGCCTACAAAAAAGCATCAAAACATTTGGCATCCAGAATTAATCTTTGCATGTGGTGCTTACCTGAGACTGCTGGTTGGGTATAACAAATGTTTCCTGACCAGCTACTGAAATGCATGGCATGAAATAACATGACAGTTTTTGCAGGGGACAGTTTCACTAACCTTACTCATGGCATACCACACGATTCAAAGGGAGCTATCTTAACTATTGCTTGTTTTGTAGAAGCAAAATATTTGAGTAGATCAGAACTTTATTCAATTCAAGGAACCATATCATCTAAAGCCACGCTAATTTAGGTTCAGCCAGTTACAGTCTGGTATTCGTCAGAAAGCAGTAGGTGTATCTGGGACAAGATCCTGGTGAATGTACACTTTTGTAAATATTGAATGCATGTTGAAATCAGCATGCTATTTTTGCATTTTATATGTGTCTGTGTATGTGTGTGTGTGTGTTTAATATACACATAAATTTTACATATCATTTTAACTGAATAATGGTTAGTATATTGGAACATGGAATTCTCATTTTGATTAAATAAAATGTCACAAGAGAACTCCACCACTGCACATAAGAGAACATTCCACATGTATGCTGGCAGCATATAAAGTTTCCTATGTCCTGGCCTAAATATTGTTTCTTTTAATTTACCTGTCCATCATGTCACTCTTACTTGGTCATATATATGCCTATTTAATGTGAATCATGAAATGCATCAGTTCTATTCTTTCTTAAAATTTATAAAATGTTATCATAGAACAAATTTGTTGTATTATCTTTACACCATTAAAACTTAAAATTTTGTAGTTCTGATTGTGATATTTTTTCGACAGCATGTAGTGAGTAAATCTATTTAGCAAGCAGGAAAAGTTTGGGAAGAATGATGGAGCTTCATATGACAGATCTCCAAACCATAATAAAGTGTGTTCATAATCCGTCATGTAAGTTGAAGGGATGAAATGTCTTATGGTACTTGTTTTTAAATCGAGGGATATACCAATGAGGAAAAACCAAAAGGATGCCGTCATTTGAGCAAAATAATTTTGTTCTTAGGGAGTCTATTGTTTGTAGGGGATGAGGGGGTGGATGCTTTTTTTCCCAGAATTCTTTTCAAAAGTTAAAAGTTTTATGGCAGCAATAAGTACTCCAGTAGATCAACAAGGAAACTTAAAAATGTCCAAATTATATTACTTTATAAAACTACAATTAACAGACCAGTGTGTAAAAGGTAGACTTCTTTCCATAGCTGTCGCGGGTTCGCCCTTCGCTGACTTTGCTTACCTTTTGGCCAAACACCTCGACTCAAAACCAACCCAAGCTCCACAATCAACAACTGCGAATGTGAATAACTAAAATCACTAGCTTATTTCAAAAGCATGCTATTGAAAAGGTTTCTTTCAAGAATAATCTTATCAGCTTATTGCCTATCGTAAAAGTCGTTGGTGCAAGGGACATAATACATAAATATACGAGCAGCGTCTCGGAAGTGTCTCGCTTGAGTTCCGGTGTCAAAGGAGGACAGAACGACCCTAGAGACTGACATTTCCGCATTTTCGGCCATGCAGAAAATAGTTATTATTCTTGGCATAATCACTGCCGTTTTAATCGATGAAGGTAACTCTTAAGTCAAAATAGTTATGAAACTAAGATTGACAAAATTTTAAAGGTTTCTTTAATCTGAATAATAAAAGCGGCAAACGACCTGGATTCAGTATTTTCACCTGACTGGTGGTTTCATAAACAACTTAATGATTTCCGAATATATTTATCACAGTTAACTAGAAACCCCAATTAAGAGGTGCATACCTGTATCTGAGAACTTGGTAACTGAGCTTCGCGGATTCGTGGAGAACAACTAATCGTATGATATGCAGCTGTGGATTCTAAATAAATTCTTGATTCTACCCCTTAGTTTAGGAAAGGAACTTATAAAGAGAAATTCCAGATGGTGCACAGAAAAAGCGACAGTGACTGATAAAAGGATCTCAAATTTGGTGAGGTGCTTGCTGAAAATTCTAAAGGAAGACTTCGAGCACTGAATTGGCTTTACATTTTTGCAGGATTTTAGCACCACATAACTTAAGTCTTTTGTTAGTAACCTGGGGATATTAAAATTACGCTGTAACAGTGACTGTTGCAGTGGTAGCCTAATGTCAGTAGAATGTCAGCATCCCCCCAGTTTTTTTCCATGTTGAGATGTGATATTTGAAAATTGTGGTTTGTATATGTGTGCCTTATATTAAACTTCTTGTGAATACATAACATCAGTTTTACAGTTCCCTCAATTGTTTTAGGGAAATAGTAGTGAACCTTGATGAAATAACATAGAGTAGAGTACAGTATGTACTAAGTTTGCAACTGATTAAATAGAATAATGGCATTCCGTTTTCACAATATTTTGTTGAAACCTCAAGAAAATGAAATGGTGCTATATGATAGCAGATAACTAAGTCATGCTTCTTTGGCCTGCTCAAATGCCAACTTGCAGAACAGTGCCCACCAGAGAAAGCAAATAATATTCTTAACAAGAATGGCTGCTAATAAATGTCTGGTACAGTGCATAAATAATTGATGACAAGTTCTAACCCTCTAATGATTACTCAGAATTATCAGCTCCGTCTCATCTTGTGTGTTAGGATGCACACCTCTGGAGGTTGAGGTACTTTCCCTCTAAAATTACCTACCTGCATAGATCTTTCATAGGCAAATGGATTCCCAAACTCTGAAAATACATGCAGATTTGCCATGGTTATCATTTGACTGGATTCTTCCATGGACAGCCAAAATTTAATGACCTTTTTTTTCATCCATAGAGAAATATCAGTTCATGTCTAAAACTGATCTGTGGATTTCAAATCGCTGCAATAGTGGTTTGGAAGACTTGCCAGCTAACCACTATTATTTAACATGAACTGGACCTTTCTCCACATAGTAAAAAGAAAAACAAAACCCCCCAACAAACCCAATAAAAAAATTACAGTAACAGAAAAAGAATACTTTCCTATTGGTTATCTATTGTCTATTCATAACGTTACAATGTGTTGCTGGATCAGATCATCATTTGTCAAGAAGCCAAAGACATGCATCAACATACCCACCCCCACCTCTTTCAGGTTTCTTGTTTAATGCTTAAAAAAACAAATCTGACATTTTTGATCAGGACGAGCCATAGACTGTCACCAATGTCAGGCTATAGTGTCGGACACCTGTCTGGACCCCTATGACCCGGTAGAAAATGAGGGCAACCTCGGTGGGTGTGACGATGATAACGTCTGCACTAAATGGACAACAGTTCATGAACTGCGTGATTCTGGTTACATCGACGGCTGGGTCAGAAGTAAGTAGATTTTGCAGGTCATAGATTATATCCCTAAAAAGAAAAAAAATTGACTAGGGGGTCGATCTTGTTGACAGTGGTTTGTTGATACTTTATTTCCAAAGGTTAGAGCCTTTTACGACGATCAACAATATGCCAGTAGAACTTGTGGAGCTATTTACAGCAGCACAGATCAACATATCCGTCCGTCATCAAAATGGGTTATTAAAAACAAGCTGATCAGGTGCAAAGTTACCTCATGACATAAAACCGTGTGACACTACCTTACAAGCCACACTGACATGTTGTGTCCAGTCTTTTAAGAGTCTTTTTATATTACATCCCTTGCCCTAAATTGTCATTTTGAATATCCTCTATTCACCCTTGACTTACCTCTCTTCAAGCTATGAGGATGATCTTGACATCATATCTGATCACAATAAAATTTCTTAGTGTACAATGTAAGAATATTAAGTGCACACTCTTGAGTCTTGTGTCTCCTTAAATTGCTACAGTGTACCAGGTATGTCTAGTGCATTAAAATATTTTTGTTTAGCTCATGAAATTTCCTAAATGGAGTGCTTGATAAGAGAACAGTACCTAACAACTTCTCTTAGCAACCAGTGGGCACCAATAAAAGTTGTGGCAACTTTGCCAAGTCCATATTTGAACAACTGTGGTCACACAGCAAAGTTGTTAAACATTGTTTTGTAGTTGAGCACAGCATTAGTGATAAATTTCAGTTAATATGGAAGATATTTACATGTAGCGTTAATGCTTCAGGCATATATTGTTTTGTGCCATCTCTCCCAAAATGGCAAAACCTTTTTCTTTCTTTCTTTTGCAAATATGACAACCCAGATGTCCCCCCCCCCCTCCCCCATCGCCCCAAAATGGCAGACGTTTTGAGGTGGGGGTGTGTGTGTGTGTGGCAAATATGACCAACCCACCCAGATGTTGAAAATTTTCCAGTTCTTTTTAAGATTACAAGTAATATATAATGTATAATATCATTTATAATTTTGTTGAAATAAGAGGAAAGTTAAGAAAAATGTTAAAAATTCAAGAAAGTCTTTCAATAAGATATATTCATTTTCTGATAGTGCTGGTAGATGGTGCCACAAAATCAAAATTGTATGATTTGAGGAATATTCACTATCAGATGTCAAAATATTTTACCCAAATTATGATACAGACAATTTTCTTTTTTTTTTTCAAAAGTATGGGTGAGGCTTGATGCAGAGATTTGCTGTTTTCTTCCATAGATAGGTGTTAGGTGAATATTAGAATGTAATGTAGGCAGCACCATTAGTTTTTATTTGGATTGTTTTGTTTGCTATTTCTCTTTATGTAGAAACTGTCGTGGTAACACGTTCCTGCGAGCCTTCCAATGGCATGCCTGATGGGTGTACCAAGGTACAAGGTGCTGGCGGATTTTACATGAAATGCCGTTGTAGCAGTTCAGGTTGTAACAGTGGTGCCTCCGTTTTGCCTGACATGTTTGTGGTGCTGACATTGGGCATGATGTCTCTGTGGCTGTATGCCAGAAGAGTGTGACCTACTGTGAGGCAGAAGATCAGGTGATACGAACATTCGGGCTGAGTGTCCAAATTTGGATTGTTTGAAGGTTGTGACATGAGTTTGTATTATTTCATTTCTGCATGTCATTTTTTTTATACAAAGTTGTTGTTTTTCAACAGTGTTGTATAATAATCTAAGGGAAAGCAAGAAAGGAAACGTTAATCTGAAATGTACTGGTTTTTTTAAAAAGAAAATTCCAAGTTACTCAGCATTTGTAAGTGTTCAAACAAAATGTTTTAAAGTATCTCCTGAGTAATAGTGTGAACATTGTTTTCAGTAATAATTTGTTCTTATTATTAATGTTCTTGAGATTTTGCATAGATTTAGTTCTTGAAAGCCTCAGAAGAGACATATAGTAGTCAGACATAAAGATAGAGGCAAGTTGATAAAGATATTATGTATGTTTGTGTACTTAATGTTGACATCAACCCTAAATTCTTCCTGAATTTCCAAATTTGTAAATATGTTTTATATGTATATAATGGTGTATACAAACTTTAGTGCTATACACACATTTATATATAATGATATAAATGCATATCTGAGGGTTATTAGAGATATTTCGATCATGTGATGAGATCATTTATGCAGTACTCTTATTGCTATCATTATTTAAACATATCAAAATAGTTTTTAACATATCAAAACAGTTTTATTGCTTTCGTGAATTTTTTGTTGTGAAGGAGTCTTTGAAAAATGGAGAAAAAGGTTTGGTAAAGTGATTTAAACTCTGGTAAACATGATGAATGCTTGAATGGTGATTGTGTCTTTGCTTTTCGATATTCATCAGAAACTGCTTTTTATCCAGGTCTCTGTGCCGTGAAAGGAAAATTTCCATCTAATGGATAAAGAAAGTGTATTTTGGTGGTAAAACTAAGGGTTGAGGGTATATTGTTTGAGGTAGACCACTCTTTCGTAATCTTTGGTATCGAGTTGTGAATTACTTCCCTTCGAAGGTAACAATTGTTGGCATTCTCCCCTGGGAAGATTTGAATTGAACATCTGGAGAGCAGTTAACTACATTTAACTGTCCACATTTTCTGCCTCTCATTAAGTCTTATAGTTTCTGAAATGAATGTTCTTTTACTTATTTTATAGAGAATTATTGTTTAAAATATATATTTTAATGCAAGACATAGGTCCCGACAAGTTTATAATTATGAATTTATAGGCCTTTAGACTCTAATGTTGAATTGTACCTGCAATAGGAAGAGTATTTAAGATATCATTTGTTGTATGCAAACTGATTGAACTTCCAGATCTTATGTGTTACAAATATGTTAATCTTAATGATATTTTGATGAACTTGGTCTACCAATGCTGTTTGTACACTGTATGTATTATCACTGTTCATGGCCCATAAGTGACAGATTTAACTGGTAGCCTTTAAAACAAGTTTCCAGTCTGCAGTTGTAATTTTGGCATGCTACCTTTTTCAGCAGTGTTTAGCATGTAACTAAAACTTTATTAATGAAGGGTGGGGGTGGGGAGATGAGTATAGTGTAAATGGTGACCTGGTAGACAGGACACACAACATTTTTGTCAGATATTGTGCATTGGACTAGTAGGGTTGACTGGATTTGTTTTGTTGAGGCGATTGACATAGTGTTAAGTGTTTTTGTGTGGTCATGGCAGAGGGAAACCAGGAGTGAGAGGTGTGTGGGCAAATGTGCTAGCAATCATGTATCAGGAGATGGTCCACAGGGCATCCTGCTCCAGCGTTTGCCATATGCTGCTCATGACAGCTTTCCGTTCATCAACAGGGCTTCCAGTTCTTGTCACTGTGCCTTTAGTTTATGAATCACCTCATCAGTGATTGTTACTGTACAAAATGAGATGGATCTGTAACATGACTCTTAAATTAGACCAGGTTTCCAAGGTGACACCAATTTTATTACTGCATCTGGTATATTAGGCGTTTCTGACGTCTGTTGTAGACTTTGTTAATTATTAAAAAAATGTTTGGAAAGATGGAGACAGATATTTCATATATTGTGCCTTGGATTTTGGAGAATCTGTGTGGGGGTGAGGGGTGGGTTGGTGGGTGTACATGCATATGTGTGTACATGTAATCATTCTGCCTGCATGTCTTTTTTAGACAGAAGTATGTTGTGATCAATGAAAATGCATAGGTTGATGTAAGCAAAGGACAGTGGCAGTCGGGCATTGTTCATCCAAGCAGAGTAACGCAGTACATTTTAGCTTTTATTAACTGTACATTATATCCTTAAATGTGTTCACAACTTTTGTAACACCACAAGCAGCACTTACAGTTGTAAAACATTGTTTTATCAATTTTTACAATCCATTTTCATCTTGCAGTAAAATGCAATAATAAATGGTAGTTGATATAGTGATGCAAACATCAAAACACAATTTTAAAATACTTAATTTTATCAAGATATTTTATATTTACTCAGTGTATTCCAGTGCTTCCAGTGGTTCTGAAAAAGCCTAAAATTGTTAAGCAATTTTCGAAGTAATGTTTTGATTTTAAAATATATTTTTCTATGTGTAATATTACAGGTGTTCTTTTGTTTGAGTTGTGTTTGCATGTGTGCTTGCATGTGCTAACCTGTCTAGTGGAGACTATGTTCTCTACAGTTTTGTATAAATTCAGGCATGATTTGCTTCCATGATAGTGTGATTTTCGATGGAAAGTCAGAGTTGAACTAAACAACCTAACTGTGGAGAAAAGCCTAATGTGAACCACAGGGGCATGTGGCGATTTATCCATCAAGGGCAGTGCCTTGACTGTTTGGGACCTATATGGCCCCCTGGACCCAAAACTTTTTCTGCGAAATTCACAAGCATGTCTTTAAAAAGTGGTCTTTGCATTGCTCAACAAAGTCGGATAAAAGCTGTAGCTAAGAACTATTCTAACAATGTACATTCTTCATCGAAGGCTTCATTTAATTTAGATGAAGAGTTTCTCAAATGAGTTTCTCCTCCCGGAGATTTACCATATGTATGTGCAAAAAATTAATCTGATAAAAAAAATGTTTTATGGGAAATGGACTAGTATTTCATGACTGCGTTCATGTGACTTTGTTGAGTCGTGTAAACCCTCTGTATTGAAACTGAATTGAAAGCTGCTTTTCTGTCTATGTAGTTTTCCCAAATCCAAACATCTGTGTCTGCACAATAGAGACACTGGCTGGTCTCAAGAAGCCTGTCCTCGCCACCCTCACAAAGAAGCTGGCATGATTTACCCACACAACACGTCATGATACGCTTGCTAAGACTGCCTTGCCAGGCACACTGGAAAGCGAAAGGACAGAACGGCAAAGAAAAATCTGGTTTGACATTAAAGAACAGGCAGCACTTGGAATCCCAGCTTTGGTACAAATAGCCGAAGGCAGACCAGAATCTACGAGATTGTATTTCTGCTCCCCCCACCCCCACCACACGACCTACCAGGTCATGGAACTGAGATGAGGTGAGTTTTCCGCACTGTGTAGATCACTGCAGGCAGGGTTCTCTACTCTGGTGTGTAATAAATACCTTTAGAAAACTGCTGTCCTCATTTTCGAGGATTACATGGTTAAAAAACTTTGTTTTGTTGTTTAACGTCCAGTTACAAGCGAGGTGCATATCAAAAAGGTGTTGGTAAGAAAACGTAATGCCACACTGGGACTGCTGTCACATCACAGGTTCCAGTCCAGACCAACCAGTCCTAATATTGTTCCCTACAGTGCCAGGAGTCTGGCAGAGCAGGAACTAGATCGCCATCTTTTAAATCTTACGTGTGATTTGAACCGGGGCACGAACCTCAGACCTTTGTCCTCGAAGCGGTCACCTTAAACGTTACACCTGCACTTTTTAAGCGGATGTAGGTTTCCTGTGCAGGTTGGGCTTAGAACAAAGGTTTTGTTACAGTTGCAGTCGACGCGCGTATTGACTGCGGCGTTTTGACGACGGTGTGGAGGAGAGACCCGGGTACGGGTGGGGAGGGGCGCCCTGGAGACGATGACGGTGTTGAGGAGACGGCGGAACGATGCTGCAGGCCGTGCCACACCCACACGACAGGTGCAGCAGCCGGGAAAGTCGCAGGGCAGGGAAGGATGGTGGCTGATAAGATGGTGGTTGCTGATTAAACAGAGCATCAGGCCCATCCTCGCGTCCTTTCTCAAGTGAACGTGCACTTTGAAACGACCAGGAAGTTTTGCAGTTTAGTTCTGTCTCTCCCAACCCCACCTACCCCCCAGACTCTTCTGTCGTGGTTTGAGACTGCCTACGCCTTTCTTGTCAACGAGGCATACGTATGTACGCGTGTGTGGGGTGGGGGCTAGGGGGGGCGGGTGTGTGTGTGTGCTTATGTGGGTGTGTGGGTGTTGTATTTGCTGTAATTGCTTGCAAAATGTTCTTTCCCGCTGGGTGAAGAGTTGGGGTTTGTCAACTGTAGAGTGTATCGACGGAAGACACAGGGCCGGGAGTGGCATGACTGAATACTCGGGTTGTTTGTGTGTGTGTGTGTGCGAGAGAGAGAGAGAAAGCGAGCGAGCACTTGTGGTGCGTACGTGCGTGAGAGCATGCTTTCGAGCTACAACTGAACTATCATTTCGAGCCTAGAACAAAAGTTCATGCATCTTATCTTTTCATACGTGCACCATAATTATCTGAGGAGATCGGGATGGGGGTGGCATGGGTACAGAAGGTGAAAGTTTTTGTACAGTCTTTCTTAGGGTTTGTTTCGCTGGTCAATTATTCTCTTTGTTTGTTTGTTTGTTTCTTTCTTTGTTCGCGTGTTTCTTTCTTTCTTTGTTCGTTTGTTTGTTTGTTTCATTCTTTGTTTCTTTCACCCAAATTGTTCTCTGCATCCAACCCCGTGACCCAGATCCATGCTCCAGATATGTAGCAGCCGGGTGTGTCGATAGATGCGGAGGTCTATTGTTCTTTGTCTTTGAGCATACTGATTTTTCCAGGCTGGTTTTCTGCAAGTCTTCAGTTCCGGTGTGCATATTTCCTGGCACTAGAGACCCAGGCCACTCCCATCCAGCGTATGCTAATTTTAGTGTCACTCAAACACCTCACAACCTACAAAACTTGGACTGACGCTGCAAACGGGCAGTTGGGAGATATTTTAATAGGATGTGAAAACATTTGACAGATTATCAGCGGCTGTTTTTTTCCAACAGCTTTGTCTATTCATATTATGCAACAAAAGTAAGGTTGTTGTGTGATGCAGGTGAAGCAGTCTGTCGACTTCGTTGTTACTGTTTGAATAGTGTTAATTTGTTTTATGTGTTCTGTCATGCCTGCCACACACACACACACACACACACATGTAATAGAAGGGAACAAGTGTATTATGACTACAGATACATTTTCTTTGTTTCGTATTGTGGCAGACGATATATTGATTATAATTCTGTTTTAACAACACTGGAGTGGATCATAAATGAACGCTAGTTTGGATCTGATCATTTGGGGTGGGGGTGGGAGTGGGGCCTGTAAGCATTGGAGTGTATTAAGGTCAGAAAGCACAACGCTATTAATATTCTTCCTTTTCTAACTCTGAATTTACTGACTAGACCAGAAAATGGGCTGGAGGGGGAGAAGAATACAGGTATATTTTTACTCTAGCTGTCACCAATTCAACCATCCTTTCAGGGCTGTGTAGGGTTGGCAGAGGTGTGCATTGTATGGGTGATCAAATCTGCTGCAGAAATTACTGCCGCTAATGTGTATACTGATTTTTATCATTTTATTGCCCCCCCCCCCTCAAGACAACCATGATCCGCCCCCTGCTGTCTATACCTCTCGTCGCTAGCGTGCGTGCGTGCGTTCGTTCGTCTTATAGAGCTCTCCGCTACTGCACAGCCAGAGCGAGAGAGAGAGCAAACGAAAGGGCGAAAAACTATATTATATAATTGTCGCTACCTTGCGGTGATAGCATTCCTGGCAGTGGCATATAAAACTCGCCGCTGCGCGTCTAGCCAAGCTTGCAAAGAGGACAGACGATGCAAGAGCTATGGTACCTGATATCGACAGGAGATGATGAATGGAATCAATTTCGAGCTGCTGAATGAATTACGGTGCTCGACAGGTGGCGCCGCACCTGCTGGTGAGTGGTCCAAGATCGATGTAGACCTGGTGCGTGCCCGCATTTAAAAAAAATTATTGTTTTTGTTTATCAGCGTCTGCGAAGTAGTCCTGATAGGACTATCATCGCCATCCCCCACCCCCACCCCCACCCCCAAAGGAGCTAGTGTTTCCCCATAAGTCCTTGGAGCTCTGGAGAGTAGCGCGCTGGGTTGCCTCGGAGTCCAAAGGCTACTAGCCCTGCGTGATACACGTTCAGTTTTCGTTTGCCCGCTGGGTACTAAACATACTGCACGGAACAGACGGTCTGATCATATGACCTCTCTTCGTGGGTGATTTAAGATGTTAGCTGAAACTTGAAAGGAGATGGCATAACTTTATCATTATATGAGGTAGGGCTGCCTTGCATAAGCGTCCGTAGCTGCTCTTCCAATCGAAAGAGTGGTCGTAAGGGCTATCAACCCTGTGTATTTTATGTATAGCTTTACGAATGATTAGGAGATAATGACGCTCATGCAAGCCAGCCTCGGACCGCAAGTCAATGTCAGAAAAATATAATGATTGCTATGCTGTGGGATTTTTGTTCGATTTTTGACCAACCAACCAACCAACCAACCAACCAACCAACCAACCACCCACCCACCCAGCCAGCCAGCCAGCCAGCCAGCCAGCCAGCCAGCCAGCCAGCCAAAATTCTTGAAATCGAGTTGTGGTCTCCATTAGAGAAAAAGACTTTGGACTAATAACCTACGGTGTGCACAATTTAAATCCTTTCCTTTGAAAAAAACATCATTGGAACTTCCAATCCTCTCCAGTTCCTGTTTTTCCAATCTTCGATGCAAAAAAAAAATAGCATACCATGATTATTTGTGCCCACACACACCCAGCCTCGGGGAGTTTGGCTGTTCTGAGGCACTTCTGCCACTTTGCTACCTACTTGCGGTGCATTCCCACCCCATTTTTTGGGGGGTAAAACACGAGGGGTGTAGGTGGGGGTGGGGGTCAGTCACACAGTTACGACACTCATGCTATCGTGTCATTTTATGTATTTTTGTATATTACCTTCTCGCCTTCCGTAATTCACAAATGGCATCGCACTTGCACAACTCGAGATCGTGCACAGTTTCGTAGTCAACGCAGTGTCCACGCGTCCAAGTTTAAAAAGAAAAAAGACTCGCGTTCTTGGAGTTGCCCTAAAAGGAGATTCCACGCTGAAAAAGGCCGAGCAGAAACCGGACTGGACCGGCGGCGCCTGCCCGCCGTGTGCCCCAGAGCGGTGCAGAAGGAAAAGAACATGATAATGAAATATCGACGAACTGAAAATCTTGAATGACAGGCGCCCCCAAGTAGCCCCCAATCAGTCTATTTTTAGCTCCCATCTCTTTCGCGTTTCTATTTCGGACGCCCGTAACGCGATTCTCTTTAGTTCACCTATGGCGCACAGGCCGCGCTCCAACTTCCGGCATTGATCGTCTTGAAGTCTCGGAGCTCAGCAACTTCCCCGGCCCTGTCGTCGCAGCCAGATGCAGGCGGTGTGACCGGAGTGTACGACTGCGACAGTGTGGACACAAGAACTTGGAGGGAGAAGGATATTTTATTTTAATTTATGGGGGCAGGACACAATTCAAGGAAAGGGAACGTCAAGGACTTCCACAGATTTTATTTCCAACCAGCTTAATTCGTCCTGCCCCAGGCCAAGTCTTTTTTGTCATCTGCCCGGACATCATCGGGTCGAACGTTTTCAACTGATTGCGAAACTCGAAGCGAAGGCAGGCTGCAGGAGCGGAGGAGGTCGGAAGAATTTGACTGTCGGTATTCGGGGCCACTTTTACTCCGTCCGGCCGGGTATGTTGTAATCCCGCCATCTCTTTCTCTCTGTCGCAAGCGGCGCGACTGTCATGCGCACACCCACGCGAGGGGCATGACGGGATGGCATCATTAGTCTCGGGTTGGCTTTTCACAAAGCCCGTAGCCTCTGACATTTTCTTATGCTGTGACGAGTCGTTATCCCTGACAATCTGCATAACACGCGCGAGCACAATTTATCGGCATTGTGAAGAACGTCGAGGCCAGGACTTGCGCGAGCGCAGCTCAAGACCGCAGAAACATTCTTGTTCGATCTTTCAAGGTGTGTAAGGCCAGAACCCTCTGCCCTCCTCCCACACCGCTCTTCACTTCTTTCTTTCGAAAGTCCAAAGCAGTCGATTCCTTGTTCGGGTTTGTTTACTACATGATTCTGAGTACAAACTTCTAGAAAGCCTTGCCCACTTTTACCTGGAAGTGCATGGTTATTATCTAAAAAGCCCTCAGACAGAAGATGATGGTTTTTCTTCAACTGTTTTTCCATTATGGTTATACAAATAACGTGACGTAGGAGGAAGGCTTGCTTTATTTGGTAGCGGGGGGGGGGGGG
>SMGT01002110.1:683715-707853 GCA_004794575.1 Lanistes nyassanus | reverse complement strand
GGGGGGGGGGGGGGACGCTGGGGTGCAAAAATCTCCGCGAGGTGAAGCACTTTCCCTCCTAAAACAACTGGGGGTGGAGGGTGATTTTAATTTTACATTTTGTATAATACTGACGCGACCTATCGAAGACAAGACAGGTTCTTCGATCTTTTATTATCCAGGAAGCACCTCCCAGGTCTTCGATGTTTTGACTGCTGGTTGTTAATTGCTAGGTCAGAAACGAAGGCTCAAGACAAGGCTAAGGGAGGAGTGGGTGATGAGAGATTTTACGAAGAGGAAGGGTGGGGGGACACTGGACTCCCCGAAGAACCCCGTGCCCCCAGCCCTGTAGGCAGTTCTCACATGAAAAAGCACGTGTGCCGGACACAGGATCCTAACCCACGACCCTCTTTATCGATGGGAAGCACGGACCGCCCCATGTATTACTCGAATGGACAGATAAAAAAAAAGTCCATAAGCAAATTTCTGACATTCCACTCAGTTTCTCAGCGCCCACACTTTAACCAAGAAGTGTTCAAGTTAGAACATTTATTTTGTTACCGAAACGGAACGGATTTTACCTTGATCTAGAACGCTTTAGTGTTAAACAAAAACGTTCTGGTCTGTGTTCTCGAAAGTGTTCAAATGGCCGGAAAACGTACAAATGGTGTTCTGATAATGTTCTAAATGTGTGCCAGCAGCAAGTGTTCAGTCAAGTAGAGGCATGGCAAGAACACTTGGAACACATGAAGCACACATCTTATATACTGTTTACACACTCAGCACGTATTTGACACTTGGTTTGACACTTTTTGCATGTAAGTAGTGTTGCAATATTTAGAGTGGAAGAATGTCTTACAAGAGGCAGTTCGAAGAACTTTCCAAAACCGGTAGCCTGTTCGACCTTTCACATGCGTTGTTGCTTGTCCGGTCAGCAGGTCATCTAAATCTGAGGTGACAATGTGGAACGCCACCTATCGCGTCTCTCCTCTCCCCTACCGAGGAAGTTTATTAATCGTTGACTGAAGGACTTTATCTGGTGGGTCAACAACTAACACTCAGTAGCCCCTCTCCCCTCCAACTGCTCAATCGCAATTGCTGTAGTCATCCATCATGTCAATTCTCCCGACTCAGCAAATACGGTAGCGAGTGTCATCCTATCCGCCCGACGCTGCGAAATTCTAGAAAACTTATGCAAATACCTATACGACACTAAGGAAAGGAAGGAAAAAGGACAAAGACGGCCAGGAAGTAACAGCAATATCATTTTTTTTACACTCACAGAGCTAGATTCACCAGAATGCATTAAAAATGTTTTACTCTATGCTTTAAAAAAAAATCCGTTAAAAAATTGCGAGAATGCCCAATCCCATTCCCATTCGAAGTCCGTGATAACATGCTTTCCAAAAATGTACATCTCTGTCTGTAAGAGGTTAAGGCTCTCAACACTAAACAAATATCGCACTAATATAAAAGTGGGGAGGGGGACAGGGGCGTACAGCACAACAAACTCAAAATGCAAGAAATACGCACGTCCCACCCCTTCTTTTATTTTTGGCCGCAACATTTATATAAATCAACCAAGCTGCTAGAGGTGTGATATGTGTGACGTAACGGGCCGTACCTTAACTTATTGGACTCGACTTCTCAGAATTATTGGACAAACTTTTATGGTGATCTCATAAAATGTAGATTTAATTGAGCAATCGTCCCCAAAACCTTTACTGCAACAGGTCAATGGTTTCTACACCAGAGGGTGACGACGCTATGAAATAATGTGAATAACTAGAGAAATCTACCGAGGGAAAAGATTCTCATACTCTGACACGTTCGCTCAGTCTCACACAGGCAAAACACTTCTAGCTCAAGAGCCCCCACCCTCGTAAAAGACACAACTGCAGCCAACCGTTATTCAACATATATTTCAAACACTAACTGGCTCGACAACATCAAATATATCTACAGATTATTTACAAAGAATCACCTTGCTCGTGTCTAGGGTAAGACGCTGCCTGATTACGTCATACCACGTGGTATCAGACAAAGAAGATAATCAAACTCCAGAGGGGGAATCAAACTGCAAAACGGCCTATGATCCCGCTCAATACACACATACAGTAAGTGACCAACAATAGAGCTCCTACTCTTGTCACTACTGAAACCACTACTTCTGCGATACACAACTCTGAAGCTATTAATAAGTAACCAACAACAGAGCACCTACTCTTGTCACTACTAAACCAACTATTTCTGCGATACACAATTCCAAAGCTACTCCACGACCAACAATGAAGCTATGACACGGCCACGATCAGCACTACACTCTTACCTCCCCTTGACGTATTGCCCGGCCACTAGCTTATGACGTCTCCTGTCTCCGGCAGGATAAACTCACCTATCTTAATTCAATCCGAGTCCCAGACTCTAAGATAAGTTTATTGTAAGAGCAGTCCTATAAGGCGCAACAGCAGTAGTCACTTACGAGTCTTTGTCTTGTAGACTTGTCGGCTAAATAAGGCCCAGTGTAATCGCGTGATTGCTAGCTGAAGCTCTTTCGTCCTGGCTAAGATGGCGAGGGATAGAGGTCCGTGGATCTACACGTGTCCGCTTCTCTAGGTCTTCCTACATTAACTCTCTCTCCATGTCCTGTCCTCTCTGTGTATTTCCTCTAATCGCGTTTTTGCCTCCTTAAGTAGTAGGCGTTCTGACGCATTAACCTCGAGTAAACCGGTTCTGGCTAGCTTAGGTGGAGCAGGGCAGCTGCCATGACCAATGGCGTATCCTTCACCTACCTAGGTGTGAAGAGAAGGGGAGGACCTAGCAGGCTAAACTAAGAGTGCCAGGTGATAAACTAGGAGTGACATGTGACAATATGGGTGCTGTGTTGATGCGTACGCCAAACTACATTTGTAGACAGCTGTTAACCGTACAGTACAAATTCACTTTCCTTTTAATAATTTTAATAAACTTATAAGGCGATCCCTTCCTCCCCAGTTGTGTTGAAACACACCCAAATTTGGAGAGAGCGGTAGCCGATCGTCATCAGTCTGTGAATAACTGTCCAGGGGTGAAAGTACGCATTTTCGAGCTGTCTTTGCGTATGCCTGGCTATTTTTGAAAAGTCTAGCGCAACAGCCAGTTTGTGTGAAGTGCGCCAATCACGAATGCTGCAGTCTGTGAATGACGAGCCGGGCGGGTGTCGCCAATGGCCGCAAGATGGCGATCTGCTCGAATGGTGTGCAGCAGCTACGTGCGTCAGACTCAGGGGGTGGCAACTGATCGATGCTCACGCCAGCCATGCTGCAGCAGCTAGCAGCACGGCGGCCGCCAGTGTACCTTCCCAATCCCCGGCCACACGCGTTCGCCGCTTAATTCCCGCTGCGGCAAACGGCAATGGCCGATGGAACGGGGTTTCCATTGACAAGAGGCTCTCTCAATGGTGTTTGTGTAGCTGTCCTCTAGTTCTTCACCAGCCTGCCACCGATTCACCTAGCCTCGCGTGTCCTCTACGGCTCACGCCTAACAGTCGCTTCAGCAGCAAGCATCAAGCAGCGCCTAACACTGCACCATTGCACCCTTGCACCCTTGCAGCAGCAATCGAAGCCTCGTTCTCTAACCACCTCGGGTGTCGCAGCCGCTGCTGCATACCGATACCAAAGCATCCCAGGTGTTCCTCAATCGCTCCCAAAACCGCGCCGTCACTGATGGAGTCGATAGGACCGCCGCAGTTCCTGGCTGTCTACCTTGTTCCATGCAAGACGTAACAACCCAGTCGAGAGACCCGTAAAGCACCTGCAGGAGGCGCCGGGGCAACTTGACGTGGCGTGCGGTGACGGATCGATATGCACGCTGGCGCACTATGGTCGGGTGTGCGCGAACTGTGAACTCCACCTATCACCAGTTGACGTGTCCGGCAAGCGGTGCAGAATGTGTCCGCCTGTAATTAATCCGCATTTCTTATTTAGCCATGGAATTTTTTTTCTTATACGGCTGTTCATTATCTTCTTTCTCTTATTCTTCTCTTCATCAATACCTGTTAAGTGTTCATCCAGTAGGAGATGCAGATCATACCAGTAAGTAATGCAAACGAACGAACGAACGAACAAACAAACAAAAGTAAGCAGGAACGAATGTGAGAGGGTTAGGGATAACAAAAACAATTGAACGAAAGCAACGAACGAACAAACGAACGTGGTAATTAAACTACAAATGATTGAACGAAGCTACTGTTGGGCTGTGAATGGACAAATGAGTGAGCGCATGTGAATGAATCAGTGAATGAGAACGGTTCGGCCCCGGAGGATGGCCATTCTTAACGCGATCGGGCCCGCACTGGTTCAGCACACCTAGACCTGTGGGCAAGCCTGACGGGCGCTGGCGTAGCTCGGCTGCTGAATGATGCAGCAGGCATCTGCACCGTCATGTAGGACAGCACCATGTCGTGGCTCGGCCCGGAAGTCGATGGCTGCAGGGAAACCAGCGCCGGCAGCAAAGAGGATGCGCGCGCAGCGAGTAGCAGGGTAAGGGGAGGCAACAACGCAGCTCTGGTTGTCAATGCAAAAGACTGTGACGCTTCGCGGTCCATGAATTGACAAACGGCCTGCGGAGAGAATGCGCACCAGACCTGTCGTCTCTGTGGGTCGATCTTCCTGCGTCAGGGTGCCCCGGCCTCTCCTTCTCCTTTCCTCACCACCCCCACCCTTCTCACCAGCAAAGAACGCGAAACATTTCTTAACATTACGCTTTGCAGCTCCTAATGAGGCACCCGAGTGGGTGTGGACTAGCAACGTCTTTCTCAATACTTTTCCCCCCACCTCTTCTTAAAAAAGTCCTTCCATCATTTCGAAATATAATTATTTGATAGCAGTGGGTGTGTGCGAGTGTCATGTGCGTTTCAGTTTGCCTTGCAGATTTGTCACATCGATTCCAGGTTGCCGGTACCTAAAGCGCCATATCTTGTGGAACTTACAACAAAGGGCCAAGGTGGGGCGCCCTGCGCCATGTTGCGAACTGCTCACCTGTGTTAACCGACTATTCGACTGTTACTGACTGTTACCGACTTATGCATGCAGCATACGCACCCAAGCCCCCGCCCTCCTTGCAAGTTCCAGAGACAGCGAGGGCAAAACAGGGGCTATGAACTAAAGAGGAAGTGGCAAGATATTTCAATCATTGTGATAATAATTTTGAAATAACGAGAAAGAAGTTATAAAACATTGTCACTGTAAAAAAAAAATGAAAAGAGGGAGATACATTCAGGGGCATAACAAGGAACTATGAATGGGGTTATGGTACTCAGACTGCAAATTCGGATTGTTTGATGTGAAAGAGCAACTGAACACAGATCACTTTACAAGCAAAAATGTTTGAAATGCTTAGAAAATAGTCGCATATTTTCGTTCACTTGCTCCCCGCGCTGTCCTCCACGCAACAACGCACATAAGGGGAGTGTTAAAACTAAATGAAGGATGGTCAACTTACAGAAAACCGCTGTGTCGTTAAATAAAGTTGCTATAGCTGTGCCAGATATTCTATATGATTTCGTACTCGGACGAAAAGCGACTCTCTTCTTTAATCCTTTTGCTCCACCGGTGAACATAGGGCCTCAACGGCACTCCTCCAGCGGACTCGGTTCGCGGCGGTCTTCTTCAGCTGAGCCCATGTCCATCCGTGCACCTACTCCATGTCTGTCTTTCCTGGCCAACTTTTCTTTTCCCTTGTGGGTTCCAGCCAAGGGCTTGCCTTGTGATGTTGTCAGAGCTCTTTCTGAGGGTGTGGCCTATCCAGCCCCACTTTCGTCTTCTGATTTCTCGGTCGATGGGGATCTGTTTTGATCTCTTCCATAGGCTGATGTTGGAAGTTTTCTCTGGCCATCTGATGTGCAGGATGTTTTGGAAGCAGCGGTTGATGAAGGTTTGGAGCTTGTGGTTGTCATGGTCAGTCTCCAGGTTTCCGAACCATAAAGCAAGACTGCTTTCACGTTGGTGTTAAATATACGAATTTTGGTTTGTTGTGAAAGGGCTGTGGAGTTCCAGATGGGACGTAAGGTGTTGAAGGCATGCCTGGCTTTGTTGATGCGGCTCCTGATGTCCTCATCTGCTCCTCCATCCTTGCTTACTACGCTGCCCAGGTAGACAAACTTGTCCACATCCTTGATGTCAACTCCTTGCAGCTGGATTTGGTCTTGCTGCCGATTATTAAACCTCATGGTTTCTGTTTTATTGGTGTTGATCTTGAGGCCAGTTTTTGCTGCTACCTCTGACAGACGTGTGAGTTTCTGCTGTGCATCTTGTTGTCTGTGCGACAGGAGGCTGACGTCATCTGCAAAGTCTAGGTCCTCCAGGATTTTAGTGAAGGACCAGCGGATTCCCGTGTTGGGATTTTGTGTAGAGCTCTTCATAATCCAGTCTGCTACCAGCAGGAAGATGGTTGGTGACAACATGCAGCCCTGTCTCACCTCCGTCCGCACTTCAAAAGGCTCTGTCATTTTTCCTTTATGCACAACCTGGCATGTGGAGTTGTTGTAAAGTTGTTTGATAATGGAGATGATGGTATCCCATAATGTGCCATTAGTTTCCAGACAACCTCTCTATCTACACTGTCAAAGGCCTTCTCAAAGTCCACAAAGATTGTGTAAAGTGGAGATTGCCATTCCAGTGACTGTTCTATAATGTTGCGCAATGTTGCAATGTGGTCCGTGCAAGATTTATCCTGCCTGAAGCCTGCTTGCTCATCTCGCAGTCGTTTGTCTAGAGCCTCCATCAGTCTCAGCAGCATGATTCGTGTGAGTACCTTTGCTGGGTACAGATAGGAGCATGATGCCTCGCCAGTTGTTGCAGTTGGAGAGGTCGCCTTTCTTGGGAAGTTTCACCAGATTTCCTTTCCTCCACTCTTTTGGCACGCTTTCTTGCTCCCAGACTTTCTGAAGCAGAGGGTATAGCATGCTCGTGGTTGTTATGACGTCCGCTTTTAGGGCTTCAGGTGGGATACCATCTGGACATGCTGCTTTCCCAGCCTTGATTTCTTTTACTGCTGTGATGATCTCGGCTCTGCTGGGTAGGTTGGTGTTGATGTCCAAAAGGCTGTCTGCTGGTGGAATGAGTGGAGGCTGCTCTGGGGATGGCCTGTTGAGGACTTCTGCAAAGTGCTCGATCCATCTCGTTCATTCTTAGCCTTCGATGGTGATGGTGCGGCCTTCCTTGTCCTTTGTTGCACATGATGGCTGTGTGTTCTGGCCTGCGAGAGTTCTGGTGATCTCATACAATCGCTTCATGTCCCGTTTCCCAACTGCTGTTTCTGCCTCCTCTGTAAGGTCGTGGATGAATTTCCTCTTGTCCGCTCTACAGCTCTTTTTCACCATCCGATTTGTCTCCCAGTACTGTGCTTGGAGATCCATCTTCTCCTGATGATTTAGACAATTATTCATCTTCTGTTTGAGTTATTTTCTTTCAGTCTAGCGACTAGATTGGAACATTCCTACTGAAAAAACCAAAACAATTGAAATAGTTAAAAATTCAAATAGTCAAATGTGTATTTGTGGAAGGATTGCAAGACGGTGATGCCAAATTAATTTGTTCAGCCAGAGAAGTTATACCCAGTGGAACATCATGTCAAGGAAGTATCAATTAATAGCAATAGCTATAAATTCTTTAAATGACAAATTAAGTTGATTGTGCTGTTAGCAGTTTTCGATTAAAGTACTCTTTATATTCGTATTCGGCTTACCTATGAACAGTATGTTTTTATTCAGTCCAATGGTGAAAAATTGATGGCCGGTTTAACCCTATAAGAGTCACTGACCACGGAATCCTATATTTTCCTGTATGATTTCCAGGCTATTGCAAGGATAGGAATGTTCCATTAAAAAAAACGAACCATACGGGCTTGTTCCTTTTGGAATTTCACTAGCCCACTGACATTTCCACTACCACAGGAATTTTCTTTAAATGACGAACTCTTTCTGTTGCACATTGTTAAGACTACAGACAAAAGTAACTGAAACGGAACTTCCTCGAATTAATATCGTGAAGAATCAAGGAAAATTTGGTCCTTTTTTGAAGGTGTTAGAAACTGACGCTTCCTTCAATAATTCAAATGTTGGTATGGATGGTGTGTTGTGGGGATGGTATAGATGGTATGTTGTTAGTATGGATGGTGTGTTGCTGGTATGGATGTCGTGATAATATAAATAGTGTGTTGCTGGTATGGATGCTGTGATCGAATGAAAGAATGGTTGTATGGACAGTGTGGTCTGATCTTATCGCAGATAAACAATAACAGTAATACCTGCAGCAGTCGCACAAAATTGTCTGACTGGTTTATGATTTCTGCTGTTTCATGCCCCGGCAAGATTTCTAGGGCACATGGACCACCAGGTATGTAGGTATGATATAGAGAAGGATTTTTTGCATGAGAGTTCCTATCTCCTGTTCGTACATAAAGGTGGATGTAAAATGCACAGAACGAATGGTCCTTACGACCCCTATTATGAACGGAAGAGCAGCTGCGAACTCTCATGCAAGCCAGTCCTGGATACAGAAGACGAGGCGATGGTGAAAATAGGAGCTAAGGGTAGGGGTGAATGCATGACTAAGCAAGTTGTTGCGGGGTATGCTGTTTCACCTGTGAGCGCGGAATGGGGTGGGAGGAGGGGTAAGAGAAGAGTTCAGTGCTTTATGTGCTGTTCAGAGTTTCATTGATTTTGATTGTCTTTATCTCTCAGCTGTCGAGGTAATTTAGCTCTGTTTTGTTAACGATTGGTTAAGGTTCTCCCCGCCCTTCCCCGCACCATCACCACCACCGAGTGTCTCTTGGTACAAACGCATGTAGTGTATATGGCAGTTAATGTGAGAAGATCAAATGTATCGAAATGACTGTGTGCATGCATATTTGTGCGCGTGAGTGCGTGCGTGCGTGCGTGCGTGCGTGCGTGCGTGCGTGCTTGGTTTCTTGCTTGCATATAATTGAGAGAGAAAGAGAGAGAATGTATATATATATATGTGTGTGTTTACTTGTGTACCGCTATGTACCTGTATATCTTTCTTTCTCTCTGTGTGGGAAAGTGTGGATGGGTGTTTGTCAGCCTGTTTCCTCGTCCGTCCGTCCGTCCGTCCGTCCGTCCGTCCGTCCGTCCGTCCGTCTGTCTGCACCTATGTTTGTACGAACTCATGATAAACATCTGTCCTCTCTGCACAGGCGCACGTACACCCTTTGACAGTGCAAACAAAGCAATCTAAACATAGCAGCGCGTGCTTCTGTGCACGCGCGCGAGTGCACGTACATGAGGTTTCTCTTGAGGAAGGGGTGGTGGAACTCTGCTGGTCTTCGTAGTATTACGCCGGTCTCACAGTCTCTGGTCCGGCTGTTATAATAAGCTCAGCTGTCATGATTCTGTGGGTGGGGGAAGGAGGACATAGTGTCTCGCTCACATCTGAACTCCATCGGTAATAATTCCTGCACGATCACGTGTCACGCAAACCCCGAAAACAGTCCACTAAAGTGTCACGCCAGACAGCGAAGAGTGAAAATAAAATCTAAATATTTGCCCACACAGTTTTCTGAAAAGACGTTTTTGTTGCCTTCGTGCTTGACGGAGGCGGAAGTAATTTACGCCATGGCGGTGCCCTGTAGGCCGTGTGAATGTAAGCAAACACAAAAACTAACAAGAATTCCAATTGTCGGACAGCAAGCACATTACTAAGAACAAAAATATAGCGAGGCTGGGAGGGCTTGGTGGGCTGGGAGGCCTGGGAGGGCAGTTAGTTCGATATATAGACGAAAAGTAGATTCTGTTGTGTCATAAAGTAGACGATTTCTGCATGACAGTTTTCAGAGCACTACAATTCTAGTTAAGAAAACAGCGTGGGGCTGCGCACCAGTACAGCCTGCCATATCCAGACAGTCTAGGGGTGGTCTGCATGAGCGTTTTTATCTGCACTTACACTTATAAGGGTGGTCGCATGGCCGGTTCGCCCTGTGCATCTTTACGTACAGGCAGGACATCCGAGCGCCCAGGCGGCATGCTCCTGGGCTAGCTTGCTTATCTACTATTTATACGTAAGGAAGTACATAAATTATATTCAGGGCGAATGGGCCTTACGATCTCTTTCGTGACCGGAAGGGTAAATACAAATGTTCACGCAAACCAACCCAGGGACGCCGGCTCTCGTTATCAAGACGTCGGTGAGGCGCAAGTTCGTCTGGACGTGACGCAGGTTTTACCGCAGACTGTTTTGTGTGATAGAGTGTGTGCTTGGTGACGATGCAAAAACAAACAAACAAAAACAAACAAACAAACACACACAAACACAAACAAACAAAGAACGAGCAAGTAAATCAGTAAACAAACAAACAAGCACATTTATATCAACACTTCGGAACTCTAAAACAAACTGAAATAGTCTGTGGAATGCCCAATATTTCATATTAATGTCAAAGAATAGCTTTTCACTTGAAAGGGTGTAAATCTCTATAAGCTAGCTGGTGCACCATCAGCCACGTCTTTCACGTGCAGCTCACTTGTCATGGATACGCACTGACCTTCTCTGCATGACTACCGAAGCATGGCCTGCGCGCGCGCGTTTGTGTGTGTGTGTGTGAGGTGGAGGCCTATGTATGGGTGGGATGGAGGGACTTTAAGGGACTTTAAGGGACTCTAAGCTTGCAAGTGGTTGCGACAAGATTTACAAGGTGTGTGGGGAGGCCAATTTACGTTGGGAGAGTAGGTTTACGTTGGGAGAGTAGGTTTACGCTGCGAGAGTAGGTTTACGTTGGGAGAGTAGGTTTACGCTGCGAGAGTAGGTTTACGCTGCGAGACAAGGTTTACGCTGGGAGAGTAGGTTTACGTTGGGAGAGTAGGCTGTCGAGGGTAGCCGCACGTTTTGAGAGTAGCTTCACGTGGCAGGGGTGGTTTCACATTCTGGTAGTGCAAGGCCAGCCCAGCCCAGTTACGATACCTCCCCCCCCCCAACGCAATATGTACTTTTAAGCAAGCGTTATCCATAAGACTTGCCTTCTCCCGATCCTCCACTGTATAAACCATAGTGAAAGTGTCGTGGCCAACCGACGTTTGTCTTCCCACAGAGTATCAGACTGTGATGACTCAAACCAAGAAACAAGCCAGTTTCACAAATAAACTACTTTTACACACAAAACTAGTGATGCGTTCTGAAAAATGAAAACCACAATGAAATTCGTTTTTTGAAACACGCCTTTAAATCATATCAGAAGCTCCAAAAGCAGTAAAAATAAGAACGAGAAAGAGACTGACAAAAATTTAAGTAACAACAAAACAATGGGGAAAACACAAATGTTGGTGTTCCTTTAATTTCAGTTTAGTTAAATGTTATTGTCTGTCTGTCTGTCTGTCTGCCTGCCTGTCTGCCTGTCTGTCTGTCTGTCTGTCTGTCTGTCTGTCTGTCTGTCTGCATATCTGTTTAATTGAATCCATTCGCGTACTAGTCTTTCTGCTCCTGCCACCTTACAAACAACTGGCTCTTCAAGCTCTTCCACAACGGGAAAGGAAGAATACGACCGCTTAAATTCCTACTGTTTGTCTTTCTTGGCAGTGTTCACACTATTTTTCACACAACAATTCCCAGCCGTGATAATGATTGCATTAAATGATTACACGTGTTCAGACAGCAAGTTCCTAGTCTTTTCTCTCTAATGGCTTCGCTCGCTTTACTTACAAGATGGCGGACGGCAGACGCTCTTTGACCCGTGACGTCATGTCTTCCTTCCCCATAGAGCGTCCAGCTGGCTTTCATGAGCGTTCGTATAGCTGTGGTCATAGCAGTGGTCGTAAGCCCCGTTCGTCCTGTGTATTTTATGCACACCTTTACCAACGAACAGGAGATAAGAAAGCTCACCCAAGCCAACCTTTGGCTGACCTGCATGAGCCTTCGTACCTGCTCTTCCGGTCATAAGAGTTGTGCATTTCCCATTCAACCTGCTTATATTAATGTACCTTTACGTATGAATAGGAGTGAAGAGCGCTTATGCAAGTCACTCCTGGTTCGTAACCGACTTTTGGCAGATTTGCGCACAGTGTCCAGAAATGTGTTACATAAATTCTATAAATATACTGTTTATGCACACATCGATTGCTTTTTACTTTAAAAATAGGCCTTCGCGTAAACCTGCTTTCTTCTTCACACCTCTGCTCTGCCCAGCTTGTGGGGATCGTGCCTGTTTTTCACAGTGGTACACAACGACCGCATGGCAAGCGAGACAACGAAAAAGTGAACGAGATAACACAGAGATAAAAAATAAGAAGAAGTAATTGTTTTTGTTTTTGTTCTCATCTGTCTCTGTCTCTGTGTTTCTGTCGTCTTAATGAAGGTGTAATTCCCGAAACTGCCGATTGTCTGTGCAGTTTCATGTAGTTTTGCGCAGTTCTTTTTTGTTAAATAAAGTAATTGAACCAACAAGTACCATCCTCTGTAAGATTTTAAAAAATGAGACAGGAAAAGCGGACGGTTCTTGCTGCTCTTTTCTGCTTGGAATGTATCGGTTATTGAAGATGAAGTGAAGAAGTCAGATGGGACATTTTGGATTAAAAGGAATGACATGTACTTTAGCAGGTAGCAGACTGTATACAATTTACGTGATTGCGAACGACATCGAAGAGTAATTTCGTGTCCCGAAATAATGTAATATACGGACAAAGTAGAAGAACGACAGTGACATGATGCAACATAACGAGAGGGAACAGCCTGATGACGCAGGTGCTGGCGTCACGACATGCGTGGGAAGGTGTCATTTCACGCATGCATATTTTATATACTGGTTGCATATACCTATGTAGGTTTCTAATTGGCCATACACACAACATATCGACTGAGCTGCCTACGTAGACATATGGTCTGCTTTAAGTCACAAAAAGGGGGGGGGGAGGGAAGAAACGGATGTCTCGTGACCTGTTTTTAGGTCTTAGGGGAGGGGAATTGTGTGAGGCCCCCATTTTTCTGTGGGCCAGCATCGCGAGGGAGTTGCCCATCCCCTTTCCCTCACTATCTTACCCTCCACGACCCACGCATCAAGTACCCATTTTCAGGTGGATGAAATAGGGGAAGTGTAATGGCGTGTAAGGGGATCGAACCAGCGATTTCAAGTTCGAGGGCCATCCACCTTGGGTAAACCGATCTATTCCGCTGTCTTGGTCAAGACGAAGACATGGCAAACTGATCAGTCACGATGATGAAGTTGACAATGTTGAAAGTTTTTGACACCAGTATTTAAGAAAAAAATCAAAGTGGACCGTCACAGAAAATAAGCGAAAGCTGCTATTAAAAGCGAGTTGTGGGGGTGTTGGTACCAGGTTGTACAATAATGACTAGACAATTTTTTTAAAAAATCTTCAGCACGGAGGTGTAAAACGCAGTATTGCATCAGTAGGCCTGCCATATGTCTCGCCAGCTGGTGCGTAGTGTGGTAGGCCAACACAGACTAACGTAGATACAGCTGAGTGCAAGGGCTTTAGTGCCGTCTGCTTGTCGCCAGTCAGGGTCAGGGTTCACGTCTCCTGGAAAGCGCCCATTGCTTGCGTAAAAGCTTTTTAAAAAATATGCTGGAGGCGACCTGGCACGTGTGTGTATAGGTACGCGAGCGAGCGAGAGAAAAAGAGAAATGAGAGCGATGAACGGAAGACTGAAAGATAGCAAAATGATTGAACGAAGAGTGTGTGAGCGTAAGAAATATATACAGAATGTGTGCATGCGTGTATGTGTATGTCCGCGTTTCTGTCCTTCTTTCCCTCCTCCTTGTGTGTATGTGTGTTCTTTGCCAGGGTGGGGGGCGGCGCATGTTTACGCAAGTGCGTGTGTGCGTGCTCGTGATGGGTTGGTAATAGTGTAGTGTGTGGTATTTTAAATATGTGTGTGTGTGTGTGGGGGGGGGGGAGACAAAGAGGGAGATAGGGTGAGTGAGCGCTCGCCTATATGTATACGTGTGTGTGCGTCTGCGTAAATAACAGAGGGTGATTGATTGTGTAAGCATGCGTGAGTGTGAACGCCACATGATTTTCTATGTGCGTCATTCACGCCTCTACACCCTTCCCTGACACACGTGCACAGTGCATGCGCGCGAGGGCGCGTGTGCGGTAGTGATTGAGGTGGGGATCTGGATTAAAAACTTTGTCAACAACCATACAGTCGTTTATCTAACCAGTGACGCAACGCTTTCTGACGAAATTTAAAAGCTGCACAGCCGTTTGCTTCCAGAAAAGGCTGAAGTGACTTGTTGCGAATATTTACGTCACATTTTAAATGCTGCCAGGCGTACCAGCACGTGGGATATTATTTATCTCCGAGGCGCCTGCATGGATGGTGCGGTTCCATATTAGGCAACATGCTGAAACCTGCTTCCGTTCTAAGGTGAAACGAGAGAAAAATGACATTCACTTAGAGTCCAAGAGAGGCTTGCCACTTGTGAAGCTGCAGCTTCACAGCTGAGGAAAGTCTACTAAAATCACTAGACTTGAGGCTAGAGTAGCAAGCAGAAATGTTATCACTTCACCAAAATCAACCCAACCCCCCCCCCCTCCACACACACACACATACACCTTCAGGTGTTTTCAGAGGCTGGTCCAGAGCTGTTCACAGATCTTAGTATACATAACATCCGCTAACCCGTTCTCTCAGCATTAATTTCTTCTGAAATATTTTGGAACCTTAACAGAAGGTAATGTACCCCTTACAAGAGTTACATTAAAGAGAAACACATAAAAACAGCGAATACTAACAGATGGGAACTAAAGGACTTATTATTCATTTAGTGTTCCATCTGTTTCGCCATCGAATTTTCTTGGTAGAGAATGAGTGTTTCCAATTAATTAGTTTCTGGCCTGCGCTAGTTACTGTGTGATCAAGTAGTGCATCTAGCGAAAAGCGAGCGTACCACATCACTCATTTTCCCTCCACGCCAGTCACTGCAGCCTCCCTCTAGCGATGACGTCAAAGTGACGTGTGATGGAGGTCAATCGATGAAGCGCTGTCTTGCCTCAATAGGCACGAGATGTTGGCAAGTCTCGCTCAGCAGGCATGCGACGGAACGAGTGAGCAAGCGAGCGAGTGAACGGGAGAAAGAAGACAGAGCTTGGGAGTGAATATAATAAAGCTTCATCTGTTTCAGTATGCCATAAATATCTTTATGGATTTGGTGAAAGATTTCCACCGAACCTCGGGAAGGGAGGGGAAGACAGAAAGATTGTTAAAGAGATCAAAATCTTTGACGAAAAAGTCGAAAACCAAAAATTCGTTTTCTTAAAAAAATTCAGTCATAGATATACCAAGATTTTCACTGTTTTTTGTTGTTGCTAAATTTAGATATCGTAACCCTTTTAACAGTCTTTTTGTGAGCATATATTTTTAATTCATTGTTCATAAAATAACTCGGTCGCTTGTATAGGAACTGTCCGTAACAGTAAGGAATGGCTAATCATAGAAGCTGGGAGAGTGAGGGCTTAAAATATATCTCCCACAATACTGGTTACCTTAAAAAGCGAATAATTTCATTCAATTATTCTTCGGACAAGATCCTAGTTCAGACAGACTGGGAGAGGGGTGGGGGATGAGGCAGAAGATTCGGTAAGCGTTTGAGAAATGGCTGCAAGCAATTCCAATCGTCGCAGAGACCCAGAGAAAGATAATACAATCGTGATTAGAGATAAGGCAGCCATTATGTGTCCAAATGGAATGGAGGAAGATCGAAAATAGCGGAATGTACAAAAATACTCTGGTGAAATTCAAGCGGTAAAAAAGGTGAGAAAAGTATCGCATATACTGTTCTGTTTAAGAATAAACAGAATTGTGGTTGTCCTTACGTCACTGTTGACATTACTCGAAAGCGTCATGTTAATACGCACTGGAAATAATCACGAACAAATTTAAGAAAAGCTAAAAACGCCCTGCCCATTTTTGTTGACATTAAACTAAAATTATCGTGCAGCGAGTCTGCGTTGTGGAGGCAGACCTGTTCGGTCTGTGAAGGATGACGACCTAATTTTACACCCACATGTGCAGCAAGCAGACAGGGAACTCTTGTAAGGGAATGATGCGGCAGGAATGATGCGATAGGAACATTCATGACGTATTTGTAACACAGCTCGGCAGCTGCACGCAACCTTGTTCTGGATTTCTCAAGCTATCACGCGCATATAGCGCGTGCTAAATTTACTGTTCGTACCTCCTCCGCAGGAGCAACGTGTGTGTGTGCGCGCGCGTGCGTGTGGGTGTTTTAAATTGTCGCCACAGACTGGAAACAGCAACGTAATGCAAAAAAAAAAATCCCACTAACGGAGTCTAAGCTCAGTCTGAGCCTATAATATATATGAACCTTCAATATCGCAACGAAGGAAGCAGCAGTTGAAAAAGGATGAGCAGGCGAGCAAACAGTGGGATTAAGAAGAAAAGAAAGACGAAGAAAAGGATGAAGAACAGGATGAAGAAAAGGATGAAGAAAAGGAAGAGAAGCCAGATAGAAAAAGAAATTCAAGAAGAAAAGAAGAAAGAAGCTAAGGAACAGAAAGAAAAAGAGGAACAGAAGGAAGGAAGCAATGAACAGAGGAGAAAATGAGAAAGAAGCGATATGACGAAGCTGTTTATTGTAGTTAGTATTGACAACTAGTACGAAAACGCATGGTGGCTTGGACTCATTCACGTGAGCTGACCGGTCCTGTTTTTTTTATAACCCCCAGAATGTCACGCAGGCTCTCAAGCCGAACGCCTGGAAAAACAGAGGCACAGCCGGAGCTAAGTACACTGTACCCGGTCTAGGACTGGCTCTCGGCTGACAGCAGTCCGTCCTCTTTCACCGACGGCATCTTCAGGCTAAATTTGGCAACAGCCTGGGCCAGGAATAGCTGGCGATCAATGGAAAAACATTGATCTGAAGCGAACCATTCGAAGGAGATGTGCGCCGGACAATTGTAGCAACTGATGAGGCAGTGGCCGGTGGCGGCTACACGAACACACAGCACGGTCCGAGCTTAGGGAGGGAATAGGGGAGGCAAGGAGGGAGACACAAACACGAGCCGCCAGCAAACGTCACGTGACACAAGGGAGAGTACTGCAGACTTCTGTTTGAAGCATTTACACACGGCATAAAAAATTGCCTATCGCGCCGAGCGTAACAGGTATTTTTAGCGCAGCTTCTACGAGTTAAAAAAATATATGTATACCCTGTGCTAGGCACATCACCCTCCACTGTCATAAACAGACATGTCTGATTCCTCTTAAATCCAAATGACAATTGCCACAAGGTCTTTCCATTCGTGGAGTCTAGATACGCTTGAATTAACACTGTCATTAGTGAGAGACGCCCTTTTGGAGTTTGGGTCTTCACACCTTCAAAGGTGAGCATAAATAATGGGTGATAACTAAAAATAGGACATGTCTAGTAGACTATAGTTACGGAGGGTATCGCGATGGATTGCCAGTGGGAATATGCCTCAGGACACTTCCTAAAAACTTAGCAGTAAATTTGCTTGAGAGTTTATCAGAGATAATTACTGCAAATGTAATGTTGATGTTATCTATCTCCTATTCAACAGCCGGTTCGCATCTACTGATTACGAGATACTGCATTCATTTCTGCCTCCTCAGTAGGGGCTGTAGAATGTTCCCGTTCTTAATCACCTACTGCGAACAAAGCTAGAAAGAACCTAATCCCCAACCCTAACCCACCTCTAGCCCCCATCCCCACAACGAACAAAGAAAAATTTCGCACCGGAGATTCCAACACATAATTTTCAGTTCTTAAAACCAACGCTTTAACCATTGAGCTACAGAGGACTTCGCCGGATTCTGTTCATTCGAACCACAAGAAGCTGCAGGAGCCGGGACGTAACAATATAGCTTCTTATTGGTAGAATGAACACATGACTGAAGATACAGTGTTTGATTTTCGCATCTTCCTTTCAACTTTCCATTTCTTCCTTTCCTTTTTTGCCGACGTTGATGTGTATGATATCAGACAGATCCTTATACTCAGTAGATGAGATAGCATTGTAAACTGCACGGTAGCAAGCCACAGCCCCTGTTTAGAAGGCAAAAATAAATGCAATATCTCCTATTCAATGTATGCGAACCGGGCGCTGTCTATTTATCTGTCTATCGATCGATCTATCTATCGAGATAATCTGCAAGTAGAATCACGAAACCCAGCTGTTCTCCCGCTCAGAAGACGAGACGGCTTTTGGGTTTGACAGAGACATAGAGCTGTTTACACACTTGCGAGACGGCACCTTTCCAGAAGAGGAGGCTGCAATTGGTTCCTCCAAATACACCTTGTACCAGCACTTCTTCCACCTATGCCGAACATACACTCTGGAAACCTGCGAAGCGCTTGAAGCACGCGAAGGTCAAGGGTAGAGCGAGGTTGTCTTTAGACTCGGTGACTCACGCCGAAGCTGCTAGAAAGTGAGCGCAGACGTCACTCCTTCTGATCGGGCATCATGAAGGAAATGCACACCAGTAGACAACTACTACCGGTGTTGATGCTGCAAGTTTAGGCGCAGACTACAGACCAAAATAGCAAGCCCTGCCCTGCAGACTTTCTTTAGCACAGTGTTACCTCATAGAGGTTCTTTCTTATCGTATTTGAGGGTGCTTCATTTTTCTGGCTTTTCTCCAGGCTGGTGCCGTGGAACAGGCTTTCTGCGAGCCTCTCTCTTTCTCCCTCTTTTCCGTCCCACTGTCTCTCACTCTTTGGGGTTCACGTGAGTGCGCGTTCATGCGTAAGAGGGCGCACTTGTGCGGATGCGTGCATGTGAGTGGATGGAGGCGCGCAAATGCCTGCGTGCATGAGTGTCTGTTCGTGCTTTTTGTCATCTCTATGACAGCTGTATCTTTATAGTTGCGAATGCCTTATATATGTAGTGTGGGCGTCCAGTCGTGTGTGAACGTGTGTGCTTAGTTTTACGTATAGTGTCTGTGGAAAGTGAATGAATGAAACAGAAATGGGGTCAGGTCGATACCTTATATTGGAAGTTCTATTCAAAAGCAACAGATCCACTCACATCCAAAGCATTAGTTTAGAAATTAAATCTTCAAGCTGTGCACTCTTTTCACCTATGCATTTTAAACAGAGAAATTTCTTTGTCTGCTGCTGGAGAAAAAATGTAAATCATTGGATAGTAAACTCCTTACTCTGACGAAGATAAGATTAAACATGCTTCGTAGCAGCCATGTAACATTGATAAACAGGTGACGCAGGCAACAGGTAACAGTGACAAACAAACGTGACGCAGACACCTTGTCTGACACATCAAGTAGAATTCTTTGGCATTTTCCCCGATGCGATGTGTTATGTGGGTTTCAACATCACTCCTGGGAAAAAAAGGTGCCAGATATCGCATGACAGTTTAAAATAATACAAGGAAGAAATCGCTAGCACTATTTGAGACTGTTGGCATAAATTTAATAACGAGCTGCTGACGCAAAAGAATCTCAAAAACAAAATATTTCCCGTTTAACACATTTAGCAGAAAACTTACTGTCGAACCGAGGTTTGTCAGAACAGTTTGAGTCAACCTTTAGACATTTGCTTTGGCTCTTTAAATAGAAGAGGTGCACGTATTCCAATGTCACACTTAAATTTAGAAGCAAACACACTTTGTCTGCATCCTTTAAAAGGTCATGTAGAAGTCTCGCTTGTTTGAATTATATGTGTATTATACATATAAAGAAATAGATATAAATATGCACTAAAACATCGCATGAACGCATAAAATCTTAATTGTTGTGGTAGGTTTTCGAGTGGACCGATACAAAACACGTGAAAGAAACAAAAACTATGATTTTTTAAAATATAATCTCAGAATTTATAATAATAATAAATGTAGATTTTTTTGAACGCGCGAGAACACATTTCATGCGCACTTCGCGCGGACGAGGCACACAGACACTCTAATGAAAACAAAGAACACATACACACACACACACACAGAGGGAGAGATGAACGCAACACTGACCAACAGGTTAGGATACAGATCGTCCGTCATTCACAGGTGGGTAGAAAAGTATCACAAGAGAGGATGAACAGAGAAAGCTGTAAGTTAATGCTGACAGGCAGTCGCAACGTCAGTGAAGGTACTTGTAATTTGTACCCACAGTTTGAAAACTTCACGTCATTTTCAATCCACATAGCCTCAGAAATAGGAAAGGTTAGTAATATGAACGACTCGGAAAGACAATCACTGGAGTGGGACGAAATGCAAAAAATTAAGAATTATAATTTGAAAGATCGACGCCATTACTAAGGAAACTACAACACAGAATATAGATGAGACAGTTCATTGTAAAGGTTTAATTTGGCTGTTCTAACATAAGTGTAGGGAAATGTTTTCTGTCGTTTAGAGGTCATGTCAAAACAGTCCAGTATTATGAAAAATCCTGCTTACATTTTTCTTAAAACTCCTTGCATTGAATATTCTTGGGCAAAAATATATAATAATGGGACGACGGCCAGTCTACTTAATTAGCAATGCGGAACATAATCTATTGATAGCAGCATAAGCCATTAATCGGTTTTGTCCCCAGCCATCATGTAGGCAAGTGTTGTGTCGGGCATCGAGGGCTGCTGGCAGATGGCTGACACCAACTTAACAGGAACAGGCTTAACACAAACAATCCGTTTCAGCCGCACGTTCGAGGCAGACCGTCGACTCACGTGGAGTCATATGTGACAGGTTAGGGACTAGAGGATGGTGTTCTCCTGTTTCAGCAACAGCTAGCGGAGTTGTCTGGGAAACGACCGTGTGGTGTATAGCATTATCACAACTGAATGGGTTGAGCAGGACCGCTGGGTCAATGGCCGGGCAATCTGAAGGTGGGCTTACGCCGAGAGCTGCATACGCGGCCATTTCGATTCATCTCTCCTGCTCATGCCCCTCTATCCTCTCCCACATCCCTCTCCTCCCCTCCACAGACACACACACATAGGCACGCACGTTCCAGTCACTTTCTAAACAAATAATTTCCATTTGAAACCTACCTAAAGAGTCGTGCAGCATCTGGATGCTGGCAGAGTAGGACCCCACAAGACCCACCCCTTTTGTCTACAGTTACTCCGTTGTAATTATCGCGTGTTGCCAGAGACGGGAGTTTTTTCCCTTTCTTTGAGCCAAGGCGAACCTCTACAAGCACAGTCTGCAACGCTAGCAAGCCCGGCGCACCAGCAGCTGCAGCACCGCTCTTTCCCCAGCCATTCACTGCAGTTTCTGTTCCCCCTCTCCCCCTTAACGTAGCTTTGTATAAATAGCCATGAAGGAGCTAAAAATATCATTTATTGATTTCCAGCGTTGACGGCTAAATACAGTGCACGGGAGCTTGCTAGCTTTACTCAGGCCCGCTGGCTGACACTGGTAAAAGATGGCGGCGCGGATCAGTCTCACTGACGGAGCGTAGGGAGGGGCAGGCTACTCCAACAGTCGTGGTAATGACGCAATCAATAGCGCGAGTCTCCGACGCTTCTGGCGCGACGTGGCGGGGTTTCAGCGTCACAGCGAGTGATGCCGAGTCCTGGGTCTATTCCTCCCTGTCAGACGCAGCGTTCTGAAAGGCTGAGAAGAGAAAGTTTCGGTCGAAACTGCGTCTTCGCCAACGACAACGGCAAGATAGACGGTGCAGGCCCGCCCGTCGCGGCCCACCCCTCGCCCCCTGCTCTCTCCAGGCCTCGCGAGCTCATTGGACTGTCCCTCATTTTTGGCACCCAGAATGTGGGTCGACCGCTTCTGACGTCACAGGGTGTTTTCCGTCAGCGAATAGCCACTATTTATGTATCCGTGACGTCAAATTTCGGAATAAAACAGAGGGGAATTCGCTGGGCTTCCAGAGAGTTTCCTCGGTGTTTGCGCGCGATGTGGTGGTGCCGAGCTGTGTTGCTGCTCGTGTGAGCTCGCCTGGCTTGTGGATTTACTTACATATGTGATCGGGAAGCTACATCAAGGTGTCCAGAACGCGCGGGACGGGGGATTTCGCAGTGCTCGGGACACTAGCCAGGTGAGTCCTCTATTCCAGGTCAGGATCCCCCTTTAAGCAAAGATCTCCACCCATCCTGCCTCCTTGCCTCGCTCGGTTTCGGCTTTCCGCAATCCCTCACCCTGTTCAGGCTTGTCCACAGTCTACAGCCTGGCGATCCAAAATCTTTGTTGTGGAAGTTGTGGAAACGATACGACTTGAGTGTGTTCCACGGACGTTCCTAGAGGCCGCAGGCCTGGGCAAGTCAATGCAGAAGACCATCGGCATTTTCTCTACGCCCTTGCCCCCCCCGCCCGCCGTATCCCGTGTCGATAGAGAGACTCGTTTTGGTTTGCAGACGTCGCAGCCACCGGTTGTTGCAGCAGCCGTGCGGCTGAAGCCAGCAGCATCGTGGACTTGTGCGGCAACAAGTTACGTCGCTGTGCAAGCTGTTGCCCGTTGTACCTCCGCCGTCCGTGATAGCCAATCTTTCTTCCACCTCTGTCGCAAACCCGCCACTTAATATTTGTGGGAAAATACCTCCTCGTGACTTTCTACCTCGCAAATCGTGACCGCGTCTGAAAGAAAAAAATTCTCCTACAACGAGGATGTATTCCTTGATTTTTATTTTCAGTTTTTTCTGCAGGAAATAATGTAAAATGATGGAGCTTGCGACCACGGTGACGTAACTAAACCTTTTTTCTCTCTCCTCTCATTTCGGCCGGAGCAGGGCTGTTCCGAGTCGCATAGAAGTGACGGACTGAGGCAGGCAGTGGATTTTCTTTATTAATAAAGTTGAACCAGCGGGTCTGGCTGGATGGTGCATTTCCTCGACACTTCCACAAATGTGTATTTTCCGCCTTCAAAAGTACTGGTGTTTTTGAGGCAAGTGTTCATCACATTCTTCGCTTTCTAAATTAAAATTGCTCTGGGGGAAAATGGACTAAAATAAGAAAAGTAAGTTATATACATAAAATGATCTTTGTTAAAATTTGTTGAACACGGGCGGTTCTGCCATATTGTCTGTAGGAAAATACATCGTCTTCTCACAGCTGCTTACCGTTTTAGATAGTTAACATGAAAAATATTAAGACAAAGGCGAGTGGTTTTTAAATATTCTTTAACAAAGCAGTTCTTTCTGTTCCGATCATGAAATTGAAGAATTTTAAATTATTTAAACAGGCCGATAGTAAGCGAAATTATTCGGAACTCAGTTCCTTTTCGTGGAAGACGTGCAGTAGACAATTTCCGTTAAAAAAATTGAGATGTACCTTCAGAAAGTTTATATATTTCAACACTAGTGTGTGTTGAGAGCCATCGCGGTGCTCCATAGTGCTCAAATCTCAACGAGTGGTGTTTATTCTTTCTTTGCTTATTGGCGCACCATTTGTTACATGATACACAGGAAGCATGCATGTAATGCTCTAGTAGAGACAGTAGCTCTTAGAGGTCTGTGCGAAATTTTTTTCGTTTAGAGGGAAAGTACCTTCACCGAACTGGGATTTGAAAAGAGGAGAACGTCTGCGCGGTACAGGTGTTGCTCATTAAATGCTGTTCCTTGAAAGTTTTCGACGGTCTTCTAATGCTCTTTCGTCTCCGGTCTTGCGTCGTGCCTGTGCTGAAATAAAACTGTGGCTTATCTGAAGAATCATTTCAGATACGAGGGAGTCAGAACAATAGCTTCATAGCAATCCTCTCCGAAATCCAACAGAACTAACAATTAAGCTCAGACATTCCGTCAGTCGTCCTTCATACCCCACCTCTCCTACCCCCCCCCCCAAAAAAAATCGTTAAAGTAAAATCGTGGCAGGTGCTGTATCGACACCCCAGATGGCGCAGCGTCTGACCCACCACAACAATTCGAACGCTAACTTTGGCAGCCATGTAATGAAGTGCTGCTTAACCGACATATTTCCAGACGGCACGAATATCTCATGCTGTACGCTGGGTGTAGATTTTTTTTTAAATTGAAGGATTGGGTCTGTGTGTGGAAAGATGACTTTTATACGGTGAAGCTGATTTTTGTTTGTTTGTTTTCGTAGCTGGTGAGATATATACGTCGCTTCGTGTCTCCGTGCAAGTAGAGATCCTGTCCAGACATACTTTCAGTGCTTCTTGTCGAGATCTGACTCCAGCTGGAGTCAAGAACGATATACAGCTATTGACCCCAGCTAGAGTCAAGAACGATATACAGCTATTG
>SMGT01002110.1:646815-683565 GCA_004794575.1 Lanistes nyassanus | reverse complement strand
GACCCCAGCTAGAGTCAAGAACGATATACAGCTATTGACCCCAGCTAGAGTCAAGAACGATACACAGTTATTACTAGGAAGAGACGGTCGTTTTGATGTGTCAGTGTTCGCGCAGGGAGCAGCTAGCAGGCAGATGATCTGTGTGCCTAGTATACCACACGGCTAGTGTGTGTGTGTGTGTGTGTTACGCTATAGTTAACCCTGCCTGCTGCTGGCAAAAGTTAGGGAGAAGACGACACCCAGCTGATACAGTGTACACAGCACCCGATGTTCTTGTACTAGTCAGACGGACGTCATTCTAGCTTCTGCTTAATGGCTCTTCTTTTCTATGGTACGCCGCTTGACATTTTCTTTTTGCTGCACGCAACAGTGCTTGGCATTCCGCTGTGGGTTATATGCAGCCCTCTTCTGTAAGCAGCACTGCTTAGCATTCCACTCATGGGTAATGACAACTTAGCAACTGCTCACTATACATCGCTATGCATCACTCGCATCATTGTATTCTACAGCACTTCTTCGTCAGAATGAGTGGTAATTTATGGTATTGTTAGGTATGGCATGACGTTTTCTGCATCGGAGAAATTAAGGGCTTATCAGACGGTGCGAATGTGCCGGGCACGTCCGAAGGATACGATGTCACCACAAACTAGTAAGGATCTTGCCTGGTCGAATTTCCAGCGGATCACGTTTGTGTTTCCCCTGTTAACGTTCTGGCTATAGTTCAAAAGTACATGGCCGATTGCAAATTATGTCATTCATTGTTTTCGCTGCGTAATTTTGGATTTAAATAAATTTTAGCAGTTGTTTAACAAAGATGAACAGCTATACTTTTGGTAAGCTGTTGCAAATCCTTTTCCCCAGAAGGAAGTAACTGCGCGGAGAATGCCAAGAACAAAGAAGTGACTGGGGGGGGGGAGGGGAGAGCGAAAGGAAGGTGAAAATGGTGGGGAGGGGAGGCGGAAGAGAGGGGGAGCGGATGCGGAAGAGGGAGAAAAAGAGAGACGAAAGAGGACGAGAAAGAAAGGGAGAGCGTCCGACTGATCTAAAGAACTTTACAACAGCACCACGCTATGGTCAATTAAGTTAGAGAAATTATATGACGTGGCAATAGATGGGTTTGTCTTGCCAGTGTCTTGTTTCTGCTGCCAGCACATCCAAAGATAGCAGCCTCTGCAGCAGAGTCACGCAGCTGAATTGCGGAAAGCCCTCGCACATCGATCTCTCGGTTGCGATCTCAAAGCTGTCGTCGTTGGGGAGAAGTTTCTTTTTCAGCTCGGGCTACATCTTACTCTGGGATAAAAGCAAATTTTGGCGCGGCGTTGTATGAAAATTGCAAAACTCCCTTTGTTTTCATGGTAATCAAATGTATCCAGATTACCCGTAACAGCGGCCTTGTCGACCGTTCTGTGTTGTCGGCGAGTCAGGAGAAAGGTGCTGTCTGCAGGCAGGTCTATTTTAATTCTGTTTCATTTGGGTCTGAACCGAAATGTCTCTCTAGATTATTCCCAGAAAAACAGAACTATTTGCGTGTAGGCAATGCAGTAGGTTCATTCTTCAGCATCAGAAATACTGCATCCATTTTAAATTTTATTTGGGAGATTAGAGATATAAAAGGAAACGGTCCTAATCTTTAATGGAAAAAAGAAATTAATGTGGGCAGTGAAGACGGAAGATTCACCTGTCGTAATCAGAGGCGTTGAAGCTACTTAGATTGGTTACAATATGTGGTAAATTGAGAGAGTACGTGTGCGTCTGTGTGCATGGGTGGGGAGAGGGAAGGAGGGAGAGGAAGTGAGATTTTTTTGGGGGTGTGTGTGTTTTTTTCTCACGCGAGTTCCAGGCCTGCATGCCCAGACCAACTGTCATCCCGCTTAGCGCAGAAACACAGACTTCAGCTTATACATGAAAACAGAAGTTCTGCCTATTACCAAACCCAACCCTTAACCCAATCCCCCCCCCAAAAAAAAAGTAAGTTAATATATATTTCGAATCTGTGACATAACTGTGAAGCCCAATGTCTTTATCAGTCAGCTGTCGGTCACCACGGATTGGCCTCTTCATTGTAACTATAAGAAGTGACGCTGTGTAGAGGTCATGGCTTGACTTATAATCGTCCGTTGTCGTGGTTAACAACCAAGATGTACATGAGCAGCTCCTTAGTAGAGCTGCGTGCCTGGAACTCGCGTGGGTAAAAATAGCGGCCGCGGGAAGGGAGAGAATTACAGTAAAAAAAACCCACCAATGATGCACTCCAACGTATAAACCCCTCCCCCCCACAGCATTCTAAACCTAGTGTAATTCATAAATACTGTCGGAAAAATATGGGTTTACGCAAAAGGAAACACTTATCTTGTTTAAATGCCGAAATTTCGGCGTTGAGAAATCAATGGAAAGATTATGTGTAATACATAGGACAACAAAGACAGGTGTTACAAGACAATGAGGGATGCAGGGTGGCATCACACACTAAAAATAAACTGGTGATTAGTCAGTGTCCAGCCAAATTTCAAAAAGTGTTTTGTTTTGCTTTTTTTTTTTACCTGAGCGAAGGAACAATTTTCAGTACAAGTCTTCTCTCTCGAAAGACTAAAATAGACTCCTGAATTTATGTTTGTCACATACCTGACAGCACCAATAGCCAAAATTTTAGTCAGTTAATGTCGTATGATTCTAAAATTTGGGTTACGATCTGTCGCCATCCATTGCGCCATCTGAAGGAAGTGCGTTTACGCGAAAGGGGAAAACACCACCGTATTTGTACTCCGAAACACCGAAATTTCTGCCTTTTTGCACGACCCAAAGCGCTTTAGTCGTGAGCTTGGGAATTTTTTTTTTTGCAAAGAAAAAAATACAACGTTTACATGACAGACAACGATAGTACAGTCTAAATTGTTTTGACTTTTGATCACTTGCATAAATTTATGATGTTGCAGCGTTTCCTTATGATACATTCAGGAATGAAAATTTTTGAACACTGTTATATACTACTTGAACTTACGATATATTTTTTATAAACGGAAAAAGGTAAAGAGCTACAAACAAAAACTTGATCAGTACTACAAATGAAGGTCAAAATTCCCACTGACGCACGCAGAAGTAGTGACTTTATTTAAATAAATAGAAATACAGTCTAATTTGAAGGGTGGATCCAAAAGTATATTCTGACGTTTGTAATTGAATGTTGAAACAAACTTCTATATTTCTAATGTATGTTTTAAACATAAAAAGGAAGCAATGACCACGAATTATTGCTTAAGAAATTACATTTGTGGTTTCAGAACATCAGTGTGTTGTAGCAGTAGGTTGGTGTGGCCATATAAGCCACAAAAGTTACCTGTGTATCTGCATGTGTCCAGAAAAGTTTGCAACATCACGAATATTATACAACGGATCAAACGTAATACGTATAATTAAACAACTTGTCTCTCGGCTATGCGTTTTTGGAATTGATATAATGTCAAAATCTACAATATTATTCCGATGTAGTTTTAAAACTCTATTCTTTTGTCTAGCTTCCATAACTTAATGCCATTTTACACCGACTCGAGGTTATAAGACAGAAAAAAACCAACAGAACTTTCAACAGAGCAAGCCGCCATTTGTTGTGTCGTCGAGTGGCTCCGCTACCTGGTGGCTGAGCCAAGGGGCGCAACTCCAAAAGAACAACCCATTCTCTAAGGTTTTGCAGGCAAAACCTGTTTTTTTTCCTGCTATGCAAAAAAGGAAGTTTAAACCTGGAGTAAGAGGACAACCTGTCTAGCAGAAGACAGAGATCGGTTCTCACTGCAGGGACACTGTTCGTCAACTTACCTTGGACGTGGTCGCAGGCACGAGGCATCACTCTACCCGAGACATCGGCCGAAAAAGGACATAAGATGGTTAAGATCTCCTATCACAAAACCATAAAAAACCATAGAAACCATAGAAGGCTATGCTGTGCCATCTTTTGGACCTTCAAGTACCAGGTAAGCAGGGCCGTTGATCCTCAGCATCCTTGGAACCCAGGTGAGCGACAAGCCGCTGAGTTAATCTTAATCAATCATGTCAGGGTTTATAGTTGGTCCAAATTCTTGATTTAGGTCTGGACTGATCTAAATCAAGCATTTCGAGGTTAATCTTTGGTCCAAATGCTTGCTTTAGGTTTGTCCTGATCAAATCAAAAGTTTCGAGGTTTTTTTTTTTTGGGGGGGGGGGGGTACAGATAATAGATTTGGTTCTGGCTCGATCTAAATCAAACGTTTCGAGGGTTTTTTTTGGTACAGATAATAGATTTGGTTCTGGCTCGATCTAAATCAAACGTTTCGAGGTTTTTTTTGGGTACAGATAATAGATTTGGTTCTGGCTCGATCTAAATCAAACGTTTCGAGGTTTTTTTGGGTACAGATAATAGATTTGGTTCTGGCTCGATCTAAATCAAACGTTTCGAGGGGTTTTTTTTGGGTACAGATAATAGATTTGGTTCTGGCTCGATCTAAATCAAACGTTTCGAGGGTTTTTTTTGGGTACAGATAATAGATTTGGTTCTGGCTCGATCTAAATCAAACGTTTCGAGGTTTTTTTTTGGGTACGGATAATAGATTTGGTTCTGGCTCGATCTAAATCAAACGTTTCGAGGGTTTTTTTGGGGTACGGATAATAGATTTGGTTCTGGCTCGATCTAAATCAAACGTTTCGAGGGTTTTTTTTTGGTTACAGATAATAGATTTGGTTCTGGCTCGATCTAAATCAAACGTTTCGAGGATTGATCTAATACTTGCTTATGACGATGGTTGATCCCAGTGCTACGTACTCTGTCTCTGCATCAATGCTAAGACTGTGAGTGTCGTCCCAGTTGACTAGAAATGCAGCCTCATGCTGTTTCATTCCACCAATCCAGCTTTCTCCTTTAAGGGCCTCTCTTTAACCCCCCCCCCAAAAAAAAACCCCTCCCACTTCTGTGAGCCAATGGGAAAAAGAAAATCAGAAAACACTTTTAACTTCTGGGGTACCATGTAACGAAGGTGGTCATTAATCGCGTTGCTCTTTGCCTTATCACCCCATACTCCTTGTTAGCCATTAAAATTAAATTTCTGATGACCTGCGCGGCCGGGCACCGAAATATTTCCAATTTTTCATTTATTTTTTCGCAAAATGAAAATTTTTACTTGACAAGTGTGGAGCACCTTCTGACAGGTATCATTCATACTAAACTGCCAATTATGGCGGACGCAAAATTTGAAACAGTGCCCAGCCCTAGCTGAAAGTTTTAGACGTCATCCATCACTCTGATCTGATTTTCTCACTTTGATAAAGATTACCAACATACTTCAGGGCGAAAGGACTTTCTGAAAACAATTGGGGGACAATAATATAGAGAACAAAGCTGCCCAGTAGATTAGCGAGAGAAAGCATCGCATCAGGATCAAAGACAGAACACATCTGATTAACGTCAGAGGTAACAGCAATGGCGAACTTATAAGTGGCGACTGGAGTCAACAGGGCTGCTCAGAACGGCGCCGAAAAGACATAGAAACTTGGGCCCTGGTCAGAGCGGCGCCAGAAATACATAGGGACGTGGGCGCTGCTCAGAATGGACATAGGGGCTGCGCAGAAGGACTCCAAAAAGACATAGAGACTTGGGCGCTGCTCAGAACGGCGCTAGAAAGACACAGGGACGTGAGGGCTGCGCAGAAGGACGTCAGAAAGACATAGAGACTCGGGCGTTGCTCAGAACGGCACCAGAAAAGACAAAAGAGCTCTGTCGCTATTCGGAACGGCGCCAAAAAGACATAATGACTTGGGCGCTGCTCAAAATGGCGCCAGAAATACATAGGGGCTTTGGCGCTGCTCAGAACAGCACCAAAAAAGACAAAAGAGCTCTGTCGCCACTCGGAATGGCGCCAAAAAGACATAAGGATGTGGGCGCTGCTCAAAAACGGCGCCAGAGAAACATAAAGACGTGGGCGCTGCTCAAAAACGGGGCCGGAAAGACACAGGGACTCAGGCGGTGCTCAGATCGGCGCGAGAAAGACATAGGGACGTGGGGGCTGCTCAGAACGGCGCAAGAGAAAAATAGGGACTGGGCGCTCTTTAGAATGGGGCTGGAAAGACATAGGGACTCGGGCGGTGCTCAGATCAGCGTCAGAAAGACATAGGGACGTGGGGGCTGCGCAGAAGGACGTCAGAAAGACATAGGGACTCGGGCGTTACTCAGAACGGCGTCAGAAAAGCAGAGGGACTTGGGCGCTACTCAATACGGCGCCAGGTAGACATTGGTGCCTAGGCGCTACTCAGAACAGATTGAGGTAGACATAGGGTATTGGACGCTGCTCACAACAGCACCAGAAAGACATAGGTACTTGGGCGGCGCTATGAACGGCGCCAGAAAGACGGACGGATTGGGCGTGGCTCAGAAGGACTCCATAAAGACATAGGGATTTGGACGCCGCTTAGAACGACTCCAGAAAGACAGAGGGACTTGGGCGCTGCTCAGTACGTCGCCAGGTAGACATGATGCCTAGGCGCTGCTCGGAAAGCGACAGGTAGACATTGGAGCGGGGGGTGGGGAGAGAAATGTCATTATTTTGAACGTCGACAGGTAAGCACTGGGGACCTAAGCGCTGTTTTTAATTAATGTAGATATGGGACCTAGGCGTTACAGAAAAAGGCGTTTTGGCGGAACAACACACACACACACACACACACGGATAATGCTTAATGCGCTATATCTGATTGCTGTTTATGGGTTTCTTCTATGCGCATATTTCGGGTACTTTATGCAAAAACAAAACAAACAAACAAACAAAAAAAAACGCCAGAGAAATAATGAAACCCAGATGCAAGCCGATGCTGCTTGCCAGGAGATTTCTGCCTGAGGTCGTCAGCTAACAGAAACCTGCCTGTTGGAAAGGCCCGTTGCAAACAGAATGGGGCGAGTACAAAACGCGTGGCCGATGGGAAAGAGGTCGAATTTAAAAAAAAGATCATGTGGGGTCAAGAATGGGTACACAGTGATGAGGCAAAGCAGCATGTAAAATTCACTGGAGCCAACCAAAATGCATAACATATGCTAATCTCTTAGGGTCCTCAAGGAAATTGCAAAGTTTTCAGTGGTGACCCTAAGAGATTAACATATGTATATTGATTGCCTCCATTTTTTTTTTTGGGGGGGTGCGCTTTTTCAAGCTCAAAGAGCTTTAAAAAAGAGCAAAAACAGGAGCCAATCATAATAAATAACATAAGCCAATGTTAGGGTCATCACTGAAAACTTTCTAATTTCCTGGAAGATCTTTACTGCCTATATCCCTACCCAACCACCCCTCCCCTAACCCCCACCCACCCCTCCCCTAACCCCCACCCTAACCCCATCCCTTACCCTTCCCCAACCGCCCTCCTCCCGAAACATACCCCCTCTTCCCCCCCCGCCCCCGGAAAGACCTGTGAAATATAGCTCGCCATTTGATTGGCTCCACTTTTTACACATCCGAAATACAGCTCGTCATTTGATTGGCTCCAGTGAATTAGAGCTTTCGCGTAATGCAAAGACGAGCCCGGGACTGAGTTAAGAGCCACTCCGTGAACCATTTCATGTTAGGTAGTAGGCACCGCACGTTCAGCAAGGTTTCTGCTGCCTTCCCTCGCAGGTGTTTGTCAAATGTTCAGTACAAATGTATCTGGAAGCCCTTAAAATTTGCGAAGACATTTCCACAAAGACAAAGAAAAAGAGCTCCCCGAAACTTTGTCCCTGGGTTTTTAATTGTACCTGCAGCAGTGTGCTTGTTCTGATACTCGATGCTGGTTCACTACGAACAGAAGCCAGAATCAGTTAATTATGGGCGTAGTCGCCTTCGTTCCGTTTTCTGTTCGACCCAGCATCGACATGGACTCTCTCGGCACAAAGGCAAGCATGCAGAAGCGTACCCTAGGAAGCGCGCGTTGATGTAACTATCGACGATGTGATTTGTGTTACTCAAGTAAACCCAGCTTCCCTTCTCTTCTTACACCTCCCCCGTATGTTCCACGTTGTGCAACATTCGCTGCGCGAATATCGTCGTGTCTACACAGAGGAAACGCGCTTACGTATTGTGTAAAAATTAGAAATTGGGTCTCTGCATTTGTACAAGAAAAATGTAGGTTTTGTTTGTGCTTATGCCCCGTTTTTGGGTTAGTGCTTGGGACAAAGACTTTCTAAAAAGCACACAAGGCGGAGGTCCACGAAACCAATCAGGATCACTGAAATGCTTAATTTATCTGTATGAGTTACCTCAACATCGAGCTAGGGTTCTCGCGGCGTTTCGCACACCTGGCCAAGTGGGGCTTAGCAGAGGGCAGCAGAACGAGACAGAGGATTTCTCTCAGCCCCTGTGCAACTTTAGGATGGACGTCAGTCATCATATCCCGCTTTTTCTTTTCGATTCAGTGTGACGTCAGAAGCATTGCTACTCACCCATTACGCTCTTCTGAAACTTAAAAAACAACAACAGAGACTGTAATCTGTAGATTAAAGACTGTAGAATGTAGATTGTAGACCTTAAACTGCAGACTTGTAGATTGTAGATGGTACAGTCCTCAACTAAACGTCGCCAGTCTCCTACACTGGATGAAAGAGATCCAATGTGCAGGCAAAATTTAGAAAAGAAAAAAGTATCTTTTGCAGTCGGAACCTGTTACATAGCTTATTTTGCGAGAAAGGACGATAGTGTAGTTTTCAGTTGCGCCATCAAGTGTCGCTTAGTGGGAATGTGGGTTTTCGTACAGCTCTGAGGATTGGTAAGACGACAGTGAAAAGTTCCAGGCAAGGAAGTGCGGTAGGTCAACGTAACACAGTTCAAAGCTTACCATCTCGCTGGACACGAAACGCAAATGAACAGCATGACAAATAAGCGCATGAGCGCCATAGCCACTCAAGAGCAAACAATTGAAGGCAAACGGAGTCAGGTAGCAAGCCTCAAACGACGTGTTTTGACACGAATTCTGGTAATTAATATGACTCCCGTGAATTAACTATTGCCAGTTAAGGTCATAACAAGAAAAAAGTAAGAGAAAAGAAGAAATCTAAGCTAAGATCAGCCAGGGTGACGCCATATGCTAATACGGTATATGAAGTCTTCTGACAGGTATATATATATGTGTGTGTTTCGAAGTATGGGTCACAAGTACAATTGTTTTTATTTATGCGTGTTTTTAATTGCATGCGGAGGTGGCTCTTGACTCGAAAGTCATTTATCTCTCGTAGTATTTCGGCTTTACTACGCAGCTCCTGAGATTAAAGTTTAGGAGAACAAGTCCTGACAGGACACGTTAAGGAGTGTGCAGACTACCTGACGTTCAGCGGGTTGCTGAACAGCACAGGAGATAAAACAAGAATAAGAGCAGGTTACTTCTAACTCATTACCAGTAAGTGGTTTTTTCACAAATAACACAAAAACGGGTCATACAGAGTGCGTCTATTAGAGATCGTCACTTTACTGTACCTCAGAAGCCTCATGAAGTAACTGGTTAAGGCTGTTGCTTTATGAGGCAGGACGTCGGTGGTTCGTATCCCAGCCGAGTCTCACATGAGACTTACTAGTAGTCTAGTAACTGACCTGCCAGATGCCAGATGGTGTCAGTGTCACGTGACAAGGTGGGGCGGAAGCCTATGTTGCGACAGCGTAAATTTGTCTCAAGCAACACCGTCCTGATAAGCATCTAGTTTCAGCAACAATACACCAGCCAACGGGTACTGTGTCTATTGTTGGCTAAGATCATTCCCAAGGTGATAAGAGGAAAATTGGCTGCTGCTGCTGACTGCAGTGAAAGAAAAGCTTGATCTAGTGGTCGTTGAGAAAGTCTCACCAGTCTCACCAGTCTCACTAGTCTCACTAGTTTCACCAGTCTCACTAGTCTCACTAGCCTCACTAGTCTCACACAGAATGCCAGAAGCTGTTCCTAAGTAATTTGCTGGACTTAAGAACTCTGGTTTGTGTAACCACATCATAGGCTACACTTCAAATAGAATGACGGCAGAAGTGAGAGACGCTTGGATGTGTGTCATCTAGGCATCGGATGGCAGTTGTATTGGGTGGAGACAGGCGGAGACAGGTGGCTAGTGACAACGCCCAGCTAGGCATCCAAAAGTCCCGGCTGACGACTTGACTGAGCTGTTTAAGCTAAGACCCAGGTGAAGAAGTCACCGAGCTCTTTAAACTAAAATCCAGGTGAAGACGTCGAGCTGGTTAAACTAAGATCCACGTGAAGACGTCCCCGAACTGATCAAATAAGATCCAGGTGGAGACGTTATGGAGCTGGTTAAGCTAAGATCGAGGTGTAGACGCCACCGAGCTGATGAAACTAAGATCCAGGTGAAGACGTTATGGAGCTCGTTAAACAAAGATCCAGGTGTAGACGCCACCAAGCTGATCAAACTAAGATCGAGGTGTAGACGCCACCGAGCTGATGAAACTAAGATCCAGGTGAAGACGTTATGGAGCTGGTTAAGCTAAGATCCAGGTGAAGAAGTCACCGAGCTGGCTAAGCTAAGATCCAGGTGAAGAAGTCACCGAGCTGGTTAAGCTAAGATCCAGGTGAAGAAGTCACCGAGCTGGTTAAGCTAAGATCGAGGTGTAGACGCCACCGAGCTGATGAAACTAAGATCCAGGGCGAGACGTTATGCTAAGCTCAGATCCAGGTGAAGAAGTAACCGAGCTGGTTAAGCTAAGATCGAGGTGTAGACGCCACCGAGCTGATGAAACTAAGATCCAGGGCGAGACGTTATGCTAAGCTCAGATCCAGGTGAAGAAGTCACCGAGCTGATCAAACTAAGATCCAGATGAAGACGTTATGGAGCTCGTTAAGCAAAGATCCAGGTGAAGATGTCACCGAGCTGATGAAACTATAATCCAGGTGAAGAGGTTATGGAGCTGGTTAAGCTAAGATCCAGCTGAAGACGTTATGGAGCTGGTTAAGCTAAGATTCAGGTGAAGAAGTCACCGAGTTGGTTGAGCTAAGATCGAGGTGTAGACGCCACCGAGCTGATGAAACTAAGATCCAGGCAAAGACGTTATGGAGCTCGTTAAACAAAGATCCAGCTGTAGACGCCACCGAGCTGATCAAACTAAGATCGAGGTGTAGACGCCACCGAGCTGATGAAACTAAGATCCAGGTGTAGACGCCACCGAGCTAGTTAAACTAAGATCCAGTTGAAGACGTCACCAAACTTGTTAAACTAGTATCTGGCTAAGGACGTCAGCCAGCTGGTGAACCTAAGATCCAGGTGAAGACACCACCAAGATGGTTTAACTAAGACGCAGGTGAAGACGCCACCAAGATGTTTAAATGAAGACCTAGGTACAGACGCCAACAAGATGATTAAATTAAGATCCAAATGAAGACGCCACCAAGATGGTTAAATGAAGACCCAGGTAAAGACGCCACCAAGATGGTTAAACTAAGCTCCAGGTGAAGCTCCCACCAAGATGGTTAAATGACAACCCAGGTGAAGACGCCGCCAAGACGGTTAAATGAAAACCCAGGTGAAGATGCCGCCAAGATGGTTAACCTAAGATCCAGGTGAAGATCCCACCAAGATGGTTAAATGAAGACCCAGGTGAAGGCGCCAACAAGACGGTTAAATGAAAACCCAGGTAAAGACGCCGCCAAGATGGTTAAGCTAAGATCCAGGTGAAGACGCCACCAAGATGGTTAAATGAAGACCCAGGTGAAGATGCCGCCAAGATGGTTAAACTTAGATCGGGCTACGGACGCCATCGAGATAGTCACGCTAAAGCTCTGGTTGAGGACCATCCAACAGAGCACGCAAAAGATTATTCATAGGACAGTCCCTTTTCAACCTCTTCTGAAGGAAACAATGTTGCTCCGTAAGTATTATCACAAAAGTGAAAAAGATTCATTGTAATTAAAAATTATATTAAGATTTTGGACTTTTAAAATGTGTTGGTCTCGTAGCTGCTTTATAAAAGGACTATACAGAGTAAATGAATTTTTCGGTGGTCATTTTTAGGTAGGGCAAGATTGCTGTCGTCCACCAGTCACAATTTATTGCTTTCTTTCTATAACTAATGAGCACTGTTAGATCCGACAGACGCTGACTTACTCCGAAAGGGAGATGTAAGGAAAGAGCACTTTAACATTGGGAACAGAAGCCTTCTCGATCGTTATTGTTGAGTCGTAGATGTCGCTGTAGGCCTATCTGCTTTTGCTCTCTCTCTCTCTTTTTCAGTTCCGAAAACTCATCGCGCACCAGCCAACCTTTCTGTTCGCACAACGTTGTCGTATGCTTGCTCTTGGTTCGGAACGATTTTTAAGAGTTGTGAAGAACCTGGCATTGTTTCTGACATGTGGTGGATGATTAAAGGAGAAAAGCACAAAGGAAGGAACGTAGTTAGGGTCGCTAAATGAAGACCACACCCTCTGTCTCAACAGAAAGATAGTTCTGCAGCTATTCGCGGTTATTTATGTCACTGTCAGCAGCACACCTGATGATTGTCTCATTTGATTATCACGTGATTATCACGTGTGCTTATCTGAGCCAGTCTTTGTCAATATCTCTTCACCGAAATTATAAATTCTATAAGGAGGGAAGTTACCATCTAGGTGACGTCGTTTCTGAGAAAGCTGGTGCAATCTTGAAATCCCCGCTTTATAATGCTCTAAACTTTCTCTGTCGTTTGATCGACATAAAAATGTAACTATTCCAGCACGCCAGTTGTCACAGGCTGTAGTCGATGAATGCTTGTTATTAAGACAAGTTTTAAAAAGGAATTAAGCAACAGAGGATCAATTAAAATTTAAAGATAATATGAATTATTTACGTAATATTGATTAAATGTCTGAACGATGTCTTTTTGTTTTTGCCCATTATGTCTAAACTGTCTGAGTTATAATAATTTAGGTAAAGGGTTATCGAAAGCTGGGAAAAGAAGTCACAAAAATAAGCAGTTTTCCCGACAGCAGACTGTCATACAAATTCCTCAGTAATTATTCAACTGAAAACTCTAAAGACCAAAGCAAAGGTGAAAGTAAATAATAGACAAACTTCTCCAGAACACAGCGGCTGATTTTTAGATTCTTTTGCCCCCCCTTTTTTAAAAAACATCTCTGGTGTTTTTGCCTTTGATGGTGCAGAAGAGGAAAAAAAGTGGGGAGTGGGACGGTTGCTGAATAACAGGTCATTCGATTGTCAAAAGCTGCAAAAACCTGAGACACAATTTCAAACTCCTGCATAGAAAATTCTAAGTCTAAAGGGTACACGAGAAAAAAGAGCTTCTGTCAAGCAAAAGCCGTCGGACATGCCTAAGTATTCAAAACAAAAAAATCACTTACCAAATATGTATGTGCTTAATCTTTCCACCCCTGCACGTTTTATAGAAAGCAGCAAGGTTTTTTGTTGCTGTTATTGGAAGCCTGGGATTTTATTCTAAAACTTTTGTTAAAACAACTTCTGCTGCTTCAATCATACATTTTACACATTACATCAACACTAGCTGGAAGTCGAGAACGCTGAAAGTACCCATATTCTATTATCCTAACCGTATTTTTAGGAACTTTTACCCGGTGTTGTTAGAAAAAGCTTGAAAATAATATAAATAGACATGTTAGTGACAATAAATTAAAGGTTAAAACAAAGTAGAAATGTGGAACGTTATACAGAGCTAAAAAAAAGAACCAAAACAAAACTTCAAAAAATAAAGTGTCCCGAGGATTTTGTGGGACTTGCCTCAACTAAACCTCTCCGTCTTCTTGCCCTTTGCATCCATCACATCTGACCTTATGAGACCATTTTCCTGTTTTGAAGGTTAAACGGAAATAAGCAAAGCCATGTATGAACAGGTTCCTGAAAGAAACCTTTACTTTTATACCTCAGGAGTTTCCAACTTTTTATTTAGTACCTAATTTTGTTAACGGGCGATATTTTCAGGAATGTGTATGGAAATGGATTTCAATAGCGATCTCGAAGCTTGTCTATACTGTTTCTTCGGGTAAGGATGCGCTTAATCGTCTAGAAATTACAAAAGTAGTCATATTAGGCAAATACTAGCGAAAAATCAACACCACATGGTCTGTGCTGGAAAGAATTAAAATGTCATCAGAAATAACTGCTGAAGCATCACTGCGGACGACCTAGTGACCAATATAAAAATTATTATTTTTTCGATGCAACTATTAATCCCATTATTTGCATATTTTGTAGAGAAGCCGCAGGGAGTACCCACGCTGGTAGAAAACATAATATTCAGGTCATAGGTTACTGGGCTTTGCAGGGTGACAGCAGAGTACCATGGTCAAATCACGGTATCAGTGAAAGCGTTCCTTTGGATGCTAGAAACATCGTGACAAAATAGGATGAAAAGGGGTCATAAGAAGACAAAGAGGACGATGAGCAGACGACAGAGCAGAAAAGGATGAAAACGCGAAGAACTGCGATGTATACATGCTAAGAAAGGAAGGGGCGGGAGTCTACAGAAAGAGTCTGGATAGTTGTGATTAAACCCATTTACGTGCGGAAGAAGTGGAGGAGTGATCACATATCCTCAGTGCATTTCCTTCCATACAGAAGGAATTTTTTTCTTACTACATTCTAATCTTTCGGTTCTGTCTTTTGTCTTCTCTGAAGGGATATATCTAAGTCCCTTTTTTTGAATGGGAGTGGGGGGCGGCGGGGCGAACTTTAGTTTCTATGATTTAAGTTCAATTTTATGTCAGAATCTTAGAACGACGTTCTGTCTTTTCCTGGTTCTGGCAGACTGTCATCTTTTCTCCATTCTAAGTGCCTTATCTTGCTTCAATTCTATTGTGCTGTTTGCACGCTATTCTAACTGTTCATACACTTTTGATGTGCTGAATGGTCTTTTAGTTATTTTGATGGGTAATGTCTTTTATGAATCCAGTGTTCAAGCTTTTAGCTATTTCAACAGTCTGTACCATGTTTTGAGTGAAGTTTGTTGCCATTTTGCTTTAAAATGCAGCGTCCCATCTTTCAGCTTGTCATTGTAACTGGCTTATATTCGTTTAAGCGCATCGTACTTTCCTTTCGCTGTCTCTGGGTGAATGTTGTGAAGAGTGTAATATACTGCATCTTCCCAATTTTGACAGATGGTATCTTGTTGTGAATATTGTATTTTACCAGCTTTTCATAACTCTGATGGGGGAGGGGGAGAAGGAGGCGAGGCATTTAGTTCTGTGTGCAAAGTACTGATCTTTCGCAGTTCCATCTAGCTGCATTATGTTCTAAATGCAATGTACTACCTTACTGAGTTACTGTATTTTGCCTTCTGGAAGCTGTATAATGTCGTCTGCTCTTGACCACACTTTTATTAGTTCCATGTACTGGCGTTTCCACGTTCTAACAACAAGAATCTTATTCTTATTTCAGTATCTAGGCTATTCCGACAGGCTGTATTTTAATCCGGCTGACGTGTACAGTCTTTTAACTATTCTCATAGCGCGCATTTTATTCCGAGAGAAATGTGCTGTCTTTTACCCCATTCTGATTATCGTATCGCGTTCAGAGGTTATTTATCAGCGTTCTTTTCTCCTGACTGTTGTCAAAATATTTTTCACCCATGTCTAATGCTCACAGACTGTGTGTAGATTTCTGGAAATTATACAGTAACCTTTTCCTTTGCAATGCGTTGCCTAGGCTTTTTTTTAACAGCATTGAGACGGTACATGTATGGAAAAATCCAAACTGGTTGTACTAACGTGTGAGCCGCGCACGAGTTATATTTTGAAAGGGACCGCTTTTGTTTTAGGCCATCTAAAACAACAAACAGAACACGGGAGTTGAAGCTTACTTAACGGCGTTAACCTCATGCCACCTAGGTAGTTCGTACAAATAGTGTAAAGCACGTGTACTGTCAAAAACAGTTTCGGCTACATAAATCAAGCAATGCACAAGGGGATGTACACATATTTTAGGGATTTAGGGCACTAGTAATCTTGCCCGTTATGCCTTTGTATTGAGTACCAAATGGGTGGAAGTCAAATGTAATGAGAATATTAAAACCAGTATGAAAGTATATTGTTTCCACTATTTAAAAAAAATTATTTGTTACCACTAAAATTATCTAGTCATTTTGTCTTACTGTACCAAATGCTTCTTTTGTCCATTAATTTCCGAAATTGTTCTGCTTCTGTTTTTTTCTGCTTTTTTGTCCTGTCTGGTGCTAAAATATTTCTTGTTATTTGTAGTATAATGCTTTTTTGTTTTCCAGTTAGTCTTATGGCAAACCTCGGGCCGTCCATTTCCCACAATCCTTCTTTGTCTTTTCATTTTCACAATGCTCGGTGTTCTGTCTGCCACTTCTAGTTCTGACTAGCATCCATGTGTTATTTGCCTACCTACAAAATTCGTTCTTGGATATCCACCTCGAAAATTCACTTTGGTTCTTCTAATATCCATATATCTAGAAACAATATGTTTTTCTCGGGGTCATATCTAACATCCAGTGTCTGTGTCCTGCCAAGTTCCAAAGAAATTTTCCTTCCATACAATGCACTGCCTGCTTTACTTTCATATCCAGCACTAAAAAGGGATATCTATAGTCTCAGACACACGTACGTCTGTTTACATGGTTTTGTTTCGCGATATCGAACAGAAGATGACTATTTTCTTGCACAGTTCCATTTGTTAATACATTTTCATGTGTACATTCTTTAGGACATGTCACACATACCAGCATCTTATGCAACTAGTTGTGGTGGGTGGGGGTTGGGGGGGGGTAGGGGTGTTTTATTTGGTTTTCTAAGTGCAGATGCTTAAAATCTGTTCCATCCATTCAGTTCTGAAAATGTCACTTTTCAGTGAAGAAGGATTTTGTTTTACCTTTAAAGTACATTTCTGAGGAACATAGGTAGCAATAGGGCTAATATTCGCACCTCTTGTGCGTTTTATTGTCTTTTTTCAAACGAAAAAAATTCTATGGTTCAAGGAGCCGTGCATTTTACGTGCTTTCTCAAAGAATGTACTTGCATACCATTTTCACGTGTATTTTAAGATCCACACCAGGGATTTGTTAACGCTAAGGCGTTAAGCAGAAAGTGGAAAGCCCTCAAGTTTATTGTGGTGTTTTCTGCAGCCAATATCTGCAGCCGATTTTAATACTGAATAGTGACACACTTTCTCAATGAAATTTTGGATAAAAAGAAAAATAGTAATAATCTTCAACAGTTCTGCAAGAAAAGGACAGCAGCAATGCTGGTTTTTGTAAGCTTCATTAATTTAAAATTTATCAAATGCAATATTATTCTAAAAATAATCCGTAAATAAAACAAAGATTTATTCAAGATATGAAGTTTATTATCTAGATGTCCATCAGGGCAGAAAATTGTTTGTCAGTAAAAGAAGTTTGATTATAGTGTCTATGGTCGCTGTCCGTAAACACTAACCTAGCGTTAGAATTAGATTTTTCAAAGAATAGCGTAATATAGCGCAAGAAAAACAAAGGAGGATTCATGGGCAATGTTTAATTGTTTAGTTTAAATTTAAATTGAAGCATCTATCTGCTGGTGCAGTTATCATAATGCCAGACACTGCTGGTGCTTATACTTAACTTTTGTTACTGTTTTTTTCTACACCCAAACCCCACTCCTCTTCCTCCTACTAACATGCAAGGCAACAGATAATATTCGAATAACGTTGCTTTCAGTAAACCTTTCGCATCCTAGAACGGTGATATTTTTTTGAATTTTTTGTGATTCTTAGTGCTGATTTTTATTTTGAGTGCCAAGCAGAAGATTAAAAATTACAGGTAATAGCCATTGATCATTATAAAATAAGTAATAATGGCAAAAATAATGTAATCAAGGTATATTCTGAAAGTTTGCCAGTGATTCAGAAATAGCTTTTGCTCTCTGTGTTGACTATTAAAGTTAAGAAGAAAATTTCTTTGTTTAAAACTCTCATTGTAAGCAAGCGAGAATGTTTGTTGCAAAACTCATGACTTTTGAATTTCTTCATTAAGTCTCATTTAATATTTGAAATACTTTGATTTGACTTGCAAATTCCCACATAGTAAATTGTATGTTCGAAACACAAGAGACAAATGGAACATAAACAGCTACTAAACAAAATGTGCTATCGGATGAAATATGCCTAATTTGAAAGTTCAGGAACTTTATTATCTTATTTTGTTTTACTACATTCAGAATGCGGCCCCGGCATATGTATATAGTCAGTACATTATACTGCAGCTGGTAAAATCAATACAAGTTTCTGCTTCAAAACAAAATGGTCCAGTCTTTTGTTCAGTGAAACAATAAGCCTGAATTGTTACCAAGGTATTGTTGACGTCACTATCGTTAACCCTGTTCATCACTGTTATATCATGAACATCGTTTAAAAACAAACGAACGAACAAACAAACCAAAGGCATCGCAAACAAGCGACCATGTTGAATGTACTTCGCTAGGCCGTTGTTATCTGCTTAATGGAAGCAAACCAAGCAGAGCTATTTTTATCTTAATAGCACTTGTCCTCTGAGGACCATTCAGTTTTTGTCATTGTCCGAAACATGATAGTCCAGCACAAAGATTTTTATTCTGAACAACTGGACAATAATAAATGTTCTCCGTTTATTGTTATGACTATTGTTATTTAAAACTGGAGAGTTGGAAGTCTATTGCAAATAAGCAAACAACATTGTTTCTTTCATTGAAAAAAAACGTGGCATTATAAACGACATTTTCTCCACATCTACAATGTTTCTTTCATAGCATTCTGTTATCAAGGATATTATAAATGGCAACAACAGTTTCACGTGTTAGCAGGATAACAACAGAGATTCCTATCTGCTGAAACTAACCGCGTCATGTATTATTCTGGTCTGACATCAACATAATATAATTATAGAGAGTGGAGCACAGATAATGTGATAATTAAGCAATGAACCAATAGTTTTGAAACATATCATTTTTGCGTGGCTTGTGCATTTGTATATTCTGACGTTTCGAACGGATTTATGAAGCTAGCTTGCACATAATTAAATCTGGATTGCTCCATCTTTCGTCTGCTTAGAAAACAGGAAGAATAAATGCGTGCGGCCAAGGAGACAGAAAATAGTTATGGCTTATACCATGGTCGGGTTTCGCATGAATTGTAGAAAACTTGATAGGAAAGAGTTTCGATTGTCCAAAGAAATCTGACGTGGATGTGTGTGTGTGTGAGTGTGTGTGAATGTGAAGGAAATAAAGCAAGAGAGAGAGAGAGAGAGAGTAAAAATGAAGAACAAAAGACGAAGCGTACAAAACACATGGTCACACCTCACACCAACTTGGCCTAGCGCTTTGTAACGAAGAGTGGGCGTGTCTTCAGCAGACGACAGGAAGACGCGGTGTTGCTATGTTTAAACTGGAATAGCTGTGCACGCTGCCGCTGGCGTCTACGTCAGATCTATTGATAAGGTGAGGACTGTGCTCAGTGAAATGAAAGTAGATGTCGTACATTTTCACCTTGAGCATCGCCGCTGCTGCTGTTGTTGGTGCTTGACACTTTTCACGAGACACTCCCTAGCACCCTGCCATAGGTAACAGACGCGTGCTGACACGCCGTGCGTTTCCACAGGCTCTGCACTCGTAAACAAACCGAGACGGTCCTACTGTGGAGGTCAGGTTGTAGACGGAGCTCAGCGATTCGAAGACAGCAGTGATGCTCATCTCGTCGGGTCTGACAGGATTCGCTTGGCATCCCGCTGCACTCGCCTCCTTACCATGTGTCCCGGTCCTGAACCGGAAGTGACGGTGGCGGCCATATTGCGAGTTCGACGTGATCTTAATGCGAAGATAAACCATGGCCGGGCTGAAGCGTGCAGACGAGAGACGGTCGTGCAGTTCGGGGCCGCCACCTCGCGAGGGGTCTGTGGGTCAGCCATGTGATAGGTACTGTCGGACTTTGTTACTTTTTGACTTGCTCTTCCTTTCTCCTTCCCTCTGTTGCTATGCCAAGCGCTCGGTGGCGTACTGCGCAGGACGCGTGGCAGGTCAGCCCAGGTCTGGGTGGCGGCCTTGCACTCAGCTTGGGAGCCGCTCTTCCACTTCTTCTGCCGTTCATCAGGCAGTCCCAGGCTGGTGGGGCAGGTTGGAAATGTCAAGGTTGCTATCTTGGCGTGGTATATAAATATAAGATGCGCGTGCATGTGTGGGTATGTGTCTCTTTCTTGTGTAAATTACATGCACGTTTCTTCATGCCAGTATTTGGTGAGTAGCATACACGTCGTATGCTCTGGAATGGGAGTAGCTGTGCTTGCTGTTGTAAAGAGAAGGTACAGTCTTTTCCCTGCCTTCATCTACATCTCCCCATCTCTCCTACAATCTCTCTCTTTCTCTCTCTCTCTGTTTGTGTCTTCGTGTGTGTGTGTGTGCGCGCGCGCTTGCACTCGCGCTGTATTTTGTCTCTGATTTTGCCTGGTAGCATCTGTGTTTGTCCAATGATATAGACGGCTAGTGCATTCTTGTGTTTTGGATTTCTGTTGTATTAGTCTGTTTATTTACTATGTGCGAAGTCTTGCAATAGATTATTTTAATTTTGTAGTTTTAAAGACGGTGTATTTCTATCTACACAAACACATTTATTTGACTTATAGCAATTACACTCACATGCTATATTTATATACACAAGCGTAATGTAATTATAGATTATAGCTGCTTTACAGAATATATATATATATAGTGCTTTTACGGGGCTCTGCACACAGCCAAATATGGGGATGATGTAACTGTAAGTCTCCTAAAATGCACACCCCCATAGGCTCGCGTGCACATACTGGTCTCCTTGTTAGTGGGTTTCTTTTCATTTACTGTCTTAGGGATCTTACCTATTTTCTTTTCACCTTCGTGGATTCATCCAGGGCCAGTGTTTTCTGATTCATAATAATTAAGTGCTTCAATTCATTTCTATATTATTTTTGCTCTTTGAAAAATTGAAGTGTCTTTACATGGATACACAGGCTTAAGTGTAGTAAACACAACAAACACGAATATGTACATGTATGTTGTTGTTACGTATACAAAATGGAAACACGAAAAGATCTTAACAGGAACACGCACGTTCTCTCTCTCTCTCTCTCATACACACACACATTATGAAAAGGTGTACAGAACCAATTTTCCTTTTCTTCGCTCGCTCGCTCACTCAGTCAATCGTTTGCTCGCTCACTCCAAGGATAAATAAAATATGCCCACCACACCCATCCACCCACCCATCCATCCACTCACCCATCCATCCACCCATCAACCACCCGTCCACCCATCCACCCACCAACCCATCCACCCATCCATCCGTCCATCCATCCATCCGTCCATCCAGCTGAAACTCATTACGTGTTGCTGCACACAAAGAATAAAGCGGACACACATTCTCTTTGTGGCAAGCTGTCCCAAAGAGATACTGACGTACAGACGCACAGACGCACACGCAGTCTGAGCGGCGACTCCATCACCAAGGTACATGTGCTACGCACGCTGCCGAACGCATCAGTATACATCACCGTTGGTTGGAGGCGCTTCGCACATACAGACAAACATGCAGACACAGACGGACATAGGATCTTTCACATGCTCTTGCATAGACACGGGCGACGTGGGCGCGCAGACGCACACACACACACACACACACACACACACACACACACACACACACACACACACACACACACACACACACACACACACACACACACACACACACACACACATATTTGCACATGTATACCGGCCGAGCTTGTGCTTCCAGGTATGCACTCGCACAGACACGCATTTTCTCAGGAAGGTATATACACTACATTCACACGCAGGGGTAACAGACACGTCCACATACGCTTCTATATATAAATACCAGCTCACTATATCACCCTCCCACCCCTTAGTGGGACTGGATAGTTCAGTTGGGAGACATGCGGACTAGCAAGTGGAGGGTTGCCGGTTCGAATCCTGGTATGGCCAAGGATTATTTCCTGGAGTTAAACATTGTCCAAACTCCATTCGGCCATTCTCCCCGAACATTAAACTGCCTGTCCGCACTGACTATCTTACTGCAGCCATCAGTCTGGTGGTTCTTTCAGTGCATAGTTTAGTAATAGGGACCCCATCCCCCATAGTGCGAAAACACCACCACCACCACCACCACCACCACCACCACCACCACCACCACCACCACCACCACCACCACCACCACCCACTTGCCCGCTCACTCAGGCACTCCCCTACCCAGCCACCTCCATACCCACTCACCCACATCCACTGTCCCGCTCATATACCCACAGGTATACACATACACGAAGACATACACGAAGATATATATATATATAAAGACACGAACACATATACATACCCACGAACATACACATACACGCATACTCGAACACATACACATATACACGAACGCACACACACAAATACATATAACGAACACACATATAAAAATACATACACAAATATACACTCCGATCCCTCGCCACTTGCACGAATACAAAGGTATACAACACTCGTCCTTTTCTATACACATACAAACCTGTCTTTGTGCATGTAGCTTACACATTCGTCGTAGTGGAGGGTTAGAATGTAAAACTGTTAGAGCTTTTCGAAGTACATGCAGTTTCTTAAAACGGTGTGAACACTTGGTGCCAGTTTGCTCATTACTGTTTCGGCATTCGTGTGTCTGATGCTGGTGGTCATGCAACTAATTTTTGTGGGTGTGAAGATGACATCCTTCCAGTATTATTGCATGCTTCCTCATGTTTTATGGTCCTACTCTTTATTCCCAGTGAGCTGAGGTCAAGGGTCGCGACAATAGCAGTCTGCTCCTAGAATTTCTGTTGGAAGTCTGTCGGAATTCGCCGCGTCTATCATCATGCAGGTGGTTGGTAAAGACCAGCATCATGGACGGCGTGAAAGTGGAACTGTATTTTCCGAGCTGTGCACTGTACCTGTCGTCTGTCTTCGGGGTGGTGACAGGTGGGAACTGCAGGTTACAGTTCTGTGGGCGACTTGATTTAAGATCTGATTCTTGATTTCGACTTTACACCTGTCACGTGACACTGAAGTCTCTCTCTCTCTGTGTTTGTGTTGTGCACTGTAAGCAGGAAGCGCGGATGTGTTGGCGGTAAACTAGTGTAACAAGTGTTCTGGTCTGTGTTCTCGAAAGTGTTCAAATGGCCAGAAAATGTATAAAATAGTGTTCTGATAATGTTCCATATGCTTGGCAGCAGCAAGTGTTCAGTCAAGTAGGGCACGCTAAGAACACTCAGAACACATCTTACATATTATTTACGCACGCAGCACACATTTTGCACCTGCTTTAATACCTTTTGCATGTAATTAGTGTTTAAAATATTTAAAGAGAGAGAGAGGGAGTATATGTATGCGTGCGTGCGTGCTTGCGTGTGTGTCGAGGTGGGTGGGTGGGTGAAGGATGGGTGAGTGGGAGGGTGGGAGTGCTTTGAAACCGCTGAAGTCTTTTTTTTTCTCCAAGAAACCTCAGGTGAATGGTCCGTGCATGTTCCCAGCTCGCACTTTGCCGGCTGTCTGACGTTGTCTGAGATTCCTTAGTGGGAAAACGTATGCCGAAAGACTAAATGAATCTTTGGACTGAAGAAGGCAGACTTTGAGCTTGACCACTCCAAAAAAAAATGAAATGAGAAGAAATATTACAAACACCGAACCCAGATTTTGTCCAGACTTCAATGTTTGGCCAAAATGAATGTTTAGTAACGTTCTTTTACATACTAAAGGGCCACAGAGTCTTTGCACCTTCTTTCCTCCAGACTTTCACAACTCGGCTTCTGTAGACAACAGAAGTTTTGAAGCTTGCTCTAAATAAACAGTTATTTCTAAAATATAACATTTAACACTACAGTAATCATCAGTAACTGTGGCAGGCCTAATAAGGGATTTATTAATTTATTTAAAATACATTATGTAAGTTTTACAGCTCTACTTTGTTTAGTAGTTTAATTTTACTTTGTAATATTCAATACCCTCAGTACGTTTTTGAAAAATGACTTTTTTCTTTTACATCCATACAGCTTGTTGCTCTCTATTAATGCGTTTTAGTCCACGTCGGTCTGCTGTGATAATTATTTATTAGTGTTAATAAATGGTTTGGGGTTTTATTTGCTTATGTTGTTTGTTAATCAAACTGTGTTGTTTGTATATGCCTACGTACTATTTCAAATATTATGTCTAATTTTTTTTCTGTGTAGTATCGCGCTCGGTGAGCGCGTTCTTTCATGAGTGTGATTCTGCGCTACGTAATATTTCATGTACTGCTACTACTAATAATACACGATAGAAAATAACTTCAACATTGCCTCCGAAGCCAGTTTCTTTGCTTCTTGTATGTAAATCTTATAGCGTTATAGAAATGGGACATCAAGATTTATCATATTGTATTTTAGCGAAGTTCAAGGCAATAACAAGTGCATTTAACAGTGCCGAAAGCGAGTGTTGGAAAGAGACTGTCCTTTGATTTATTTTCGCCGCAGGTTGTGTTTGCGCTACAAATCGCAAGGGTCATCTGTCAGTCTAGTTATCCAGGGGTGTTCAACACAACGGAGAGCGAATCTGTGAAAGGGTCGATTTTATGTTTTACAGCCACTGTTGACCAAGGGATTATGCCGCAACAAATCACGTGGCTCAGTACTGTTGGATGACCTGTGACCTTGAGCTTATGACATCCTTTGTGAATTAGGTATTGTCGCTGCTGTCAGTGTGGAACTTGGTCCAAGAAGGATAGATAAGTTTTCACCTGGAGCTTTTGGATGGCTCATGTGTTTCTTAAGTCCAGTCCAAAACACTCTTACCGCGAGTAATCTGTTGTACCTTCTGTGGCAGTTCTTGAAATACTTGGGGATTTGTGGATTCCGAAAGAAAGTCTTCTTTTTGTTTTAAATATTACACATGTTATGTTTGCGTTTTAATGGCCCTTTCAATGTTAAAAAATATAAATCCAGCAAAATGGCTCGATCGTACAGATCATACAGATCATACAGATCATACAGATCCATCAGTAATATCGTCTGGTTTTTGGGGACAATGGGGTCACCGAGGGTAGAGGTGCTGCCTAGGCGTGCAATCCCTTAATTTGTTGCTAGAGTAACAATCTTTTGAAAATAGTTTTCAGTAAGTTGAAATCTCCATAAGTGTTGATGTACCCACCACTGCTAGAATGTGTGTCCTTAGCATTTCTCACAACTGTTTTTTTACTGTCATTATCCAGACTGTTTGGTAAGCGACCATTTTAAAAATACGTAGCGCATTGCAACTATTCCTCTTGTACGGGCGATCGAGGGCCTTAGGACCATCCATTTAAATTCTCGAACTGTAAACATTCTTTAATAAACAAAAGTAATATAACATTTTGTACTTACGCAAAGAAATACTGGAGGACTTTCTTTTAAAAGTGCAGCGTAATAGCCGGATGAATTGAATAACATTTGGCGATTTTTAATAATGGAGACAAACTTGACATGGTGTACGACTTCCACTACCTAGGTCTAAATTTAAATTATAACAAATTTTCATTTGGCATAAACGGAGCTGTTTGAGGGAGCTTCTAGAGCAATGTTATCTTAAAATATGCAGGAAGTTTCAGTTACCCATTGACATCCAAGTAGACCTTTTGAATAGACGACGCTACCGATACTGACTTAGGTTGGGAAATGTGGGCCACCACGATAAGTGTGTATCCCTGAGGTTACAGTTAAGATATTATAAAGTTATTCTGAGGTTGAGAAAGTCTACCCCTACAAACATGGTTCTAGGCGAAATGGGATAGCAGGATGTTATGCTTCTGATTTAAACTAGTCAGCCAGACCAATCATAATAAACTTTCGACCATTATTCACAAATAAGTCCTATCACAAATGCACGAAAAAGGAAAGCATTCGTCAAGCTGTATTCGGTGTGTTAAATTTACTTTCCGAAATCTTGGTTTAAATAGTTTCTAGTTTCTAGACCACTCAGAGTGTGATGGGGGCAGCCATCACGGAGACGGTTTTGGCCACCACCCTCACAGCCACAGCGTGCACCGGGGGCGGTATGGGTCGAGTACTGCTAGCGACACGTGGTTGTGACGCACTGTGTCATCTTACAGCGTGCTGTGCTAGGCTCACTCTCTGTAAACGTTTCTATATCCTCCTAGGATAGCTGCAGATACTAACAACTAACATATTCGGATTCTACTCGATATACTCTTTCGGTAGATGCTAAACTCACCCAACGTCTTAATAGATTAGGTTAGTTTGTAGGCATATTTCTTATCTTTATCTATTCACATTAGCTAGTTTAACTGCCTTTTAACGTAATTATCTTTATTTCCTTCTCACTCTACTTAACTTACCTTAACACTAACAGGAAGAGCAAAGCGCGCTCTAGTCACTGTATATTTTCATGTCCTTGCAGGTATGTTCTTTCACATTTTATTGTAAATGTTGTATGTGTAAGAAACACAGAATGAGGTATCCACCTCACTCCCACCCGCCAGCCTCTGCCGTAGCTGGCAATGGCTCCGTTGTGGCTCGCTCCCACCCGGTAAAAGCGGGGTGCGTGCCGGACAAAGCAGAGTCCCGAAGTAGGGTGAAGCAGGAGGACGAGGGAAAAGATGTAGCAAAACAGTAAAGTGCAGTGAACCGTGGGGTGGCGGAGCATGTAGGGTGGCAGCAGCAGTGGCGGCCCAAAATAAAGTACGCAGAGGGCGTGGAAGGAACAAAACCTGCCTTTGTTTGAAGGAGAGAGAGAGGAAAGTTGCGAAGCGAACCCGCTTCATTACAAGAGCAATCTCCCTTGTACTTACGACTGGTTCAAAAAAAAAATGATAGAACTCTTCAGCTTATTCAAAACTGGTATGGCGAAAGTAACGTAAAAGACGTGTACACGTACTACAGAATGTTTAAAACAACTTTTAAGATTGAGTCTTACTTGAAAATATTACCCTCTAACCAGTGTATACCACTACTTAAATTTCAAACATTGAACAATAATTTTCCAGTCCAGTCGCAAAGAATTCAACAAGTACCTAGGGACGACAGACTCTCTGCACTTTGTAACAGATACGATGCTGGCGACGAGTTCCACTTCCTGTTTTACTGCGATAGCTTGAACAATAAACGTTAAGAACTCACACATGGATATTTTAGAAAACACCCCAATGTCTACAAACTTCACCATTTGCTTAACTCAGAAAACAGAAAAGCCTTATCCAAGACCGCTCGTTTTGTCAGATTCTAATCCATAAATACATGTATCCTTTTTACGTTATGTACTTACAGTGTCGATGAACTAATCTTTGAAATGCATGTTTTGTATGTTCTGTATATGCGTGTGTTTTGTTCTCTTTACCCCCCCCCACCCCCAAGGCGAAAGAAAGAAAGGAAGCTTGTCAACGTATTCTGTTTCTAGATGTGTATTTGCTCATAAACTGGCTCCTCCGTTCGTTGAAGGCGTGGTCCTTATCCTCACCTCTCGTACTACAGATGGGAGATTGGGCATCGTCATGATGACTTTCACTTTATTTTGTTGTGTTTTCGAAGGGCGTGGTTTGTCTTTGTAAAATCGGTCCACATTCAGTACTTAAATGGAGACTGTGTTATTGACCATATTTGCGGGCGTGGCTTGCGTTGTGGAATATAAAAGTTACACCCTGAAAACGCTTGAACATATATCTGCATATTGATCAGCATACGTCGTTTTATCTTCAAAGTGTTTGTGCCCTGGAACTACTTGATAATGGATTTTCCCATTGGCTTTTTGGGTGTGGTTAGGTTCCATAAAGTTTGTGTTCTAAAAATAATAGTATAATCAAAGCTGGGTTTCAGCCCTGTTGGCAGACAATTCTGAACACTATTCTCTGACAAAAGAATGCAGCCACAAAGGTAGACAACTTACTGTGCAGGAGCAATGTCAATCAGAGACGGTCTTAAGTCGCACAGTACGTACGAACACAAATAATTTTTTCAGGGCTGCAGAAGTAATGGGGATTTTTGTTTTGGTTTACATATTATCAATAAAATATACCTTCATTGACTTCCGACTTTGCTCCCAAGAATTAACAAAGGCACAAACTGTCTGTATGAGAGGTCAGATATTCCCTTCCTATCACAAATCCGTCCGCTCTTCCAAGTGTAGAAAGCCACCTATTTATTTATTCACCTTTAATGTTTTATTCTCTCTCCCGCATTTCGCCAATGTGGGGCGCAAAAAGGATTCTCAACCACCTTCCATTTATTTCCTACATAGATCACAACTTCCTTTTGTGGGATAAACATTTTTTCTCATTACACCCGGCTTTTACAATGCCTTCTGTAAGTTCTCCGGTGTTAAACACAACAAAATAGATTACTGAAGTTGATCACCAATCGTCCAAATAAAAGAAAAAGAAAACCTTTTTTCAAAAATCAAAAGAGACAAAATTGCGAATTCAAACACTTCTAGATAAAAGACGAAAGGACAACCCATGTAAATACAGATTTAATTATTGTCTATGTGGAAGACAACACCTGTGATTATCAGAAAAAGAACCTTCGGCTGTCTTCCTTTAAACGAGTGTTAAAATTTCTTTGGCAAAAAATAATAATCATGAAAAGAATAACTTATTTGAAGGTAGCCGAGACAAAAACCGTTTTGAAGGCATTTGGTGAAAGACAGTGAACAGAATAACTGCACTGGCAGACAAATGTGAGAAACAGAACTGTTGAAGAGAAAGCAGTAATACCTTTGGGTCACTGAAGCGGCTTATAATCAGTCGAAACAACGACGTTAAGTTTTTCTTTCAATGAAATCAGACGAGTCTGGGCAGGATTGACGTCAAGCTGCGTCAGACGTGCACCCTGATAATTTGAATGAACGCTTAGGCAGAGGCATGGCTGAAGTGCTTGTCCTCACGGCTTCCTCAGTATTAACCGTCTATTTCGGTTAATCCTCGGGCACAAAATCGTGCGTCACTGGAAGTTGTAAGAAATCGGACTAAAACATTTTTAGTACTTAAAGACTTCGCGAAAGGTGTTATTTGCCATCAAGACAAGCCAGAGAAATGTGTATAAGCAGTATGTCAGCTCATTTATTTGTATCTCTAAGAAACAACTAGCCATCTAATCAAATAACCAAAAAGGCAACAAAGAATAAAATGAAAAAAATAATACGTTTACTATTATATACTGCCCACAAGAAATTAAAGATCAGCGCAAACAGCACGCGCTACGTGATGCCAAAAGACAAAGAGGTAGTCGCAATGAATCTAAAGTTTACTTCATTTAAGGTAGTGAATTATAACATATCTAATGGGCTGTTTTCATTGCGACATTAAGATTTCCTTCCACGAAGGGCATGAACCATGTATTCAAAAGTCACAGCAGGTACAGCACAGAAAAATGAGGGTACAGAAACGTATATTTCCTCCAGTGGTCCGCACACAAGCAATGCACCCTTGTCGCGTGGACTAAGCCAGTGTCCCTAGAGTCATTCGCCGGATCGCTTGCCACTCCTGCTGAAGCAAAAGGAGCAGCTGGTTAAGGTCAGCTGGTGAAGGTCAGCTGGCGTCGGATGGTTCGCCTGCATGCGAGGGCTCTCCACATCCCACGGGTGCTCGACTGGATTAAGGTTCGGTGACTTTGCTGGCCAGTCCATGAAAGTCACTTGCTTCTGCCGCAGAAAGGTGGCGACGACCCGAACCCTGTATGGTCTGCCATTGTCATCCTGGGGAATGGCACCTGGTCCCATTGCCTGTAGCGCTGGCAGTACGAGGGGCTGCAGAATGCCTTCCCTGCATGCAAAGCCAGTGACGTTGCTTTGCACACGGCGCAAAGGCGTCCTGTAAACCTGTAAATTTGCCAAATTCCTCGCCAAACCATGATGGACCGGCGACCAAAAGGTCTGCGCTCCCTTGGTGCCTCCAGACGCGGATTCTGCCATCGTAAACGATCGTAAACCGCCCAGGTCAGCCGAGCAGCCCGGTGAGCCGGCGTCAGGACAGGTCACGGTGTCAGACTGCGAGACGCCTTGAACGCAGGGTAGCCTCACTCAGCCAGCTCCTGATAGTCTGCTCGCTGAGGACGACCTTGCTGGCTGCTGGCGGTTTGTTGGGGGTGGCCTTCATCTTGCCTGGACTTCAATCGTGGGCGTCCTGTTGGTCTGCGTTCTCTGATACTTCTTTTCTGGTCGCAGAAGTCTCGCAATGTGACAATAACTCATGGACTTCGATACCTTCCTGCAGCCATCCAGTCCACGTGCCGCAACCGGTATCACTTGGTCGTTGTCTTGGAGGTATTGTTACAAACTGTCTCTCGACCGCGTCCCTAAATACCCCCCAGTCCCTCAACACTGGCTTAAATGTCTTCAGATTAGAAGGTGTTGCGTGGGCATTGCGGTCTTTCGACCGTACAGTTTTGCTTTTTCGCCAGCATGCGTTTGATTTGCACACACTGCCTGGCATCTTGGGTGCACATGTTTGGCTGCCTCCTCTGGTGTGCACGAACACGCCAGCACCGATTTCCAAGCACACTGACGTTGTCTTTTGCAGAAGGAAAAAAGGTGCATCGAAACGTACGGGATTGGATGTTGTGTTCTTGCAAATTACACACCTCCAAGACCTGTCTTCCAAAGTGATTTTTCTCTTTTTTTAGCAGTATAGAATACAAATAATTGTCTCACCTTTCTCTTCCACTTTCCTTCTTTCTTAGTCTATACAAAGGTAATGACCTAGTTTAGGTCTAGCCAAAGATTTTTCCGTATTTAAGCATTTACGTAATCATGAGATGCATTATATTTGGTCCCGAGTTTTTTAATGTTTAAGGTTTTCTGGCAGACGTGCGCCTTACTCGCTAGCGTTGTTGTCTTAATGTTCACCAAGGTAATATTTTCCTGCTTGTCTTTCGGAGGAGTTGTGAAGAATCCGTTTTTCCGTTCAAGCCTTCCACCTTGTTCACGTTTGATGTGTGAATTTAAGCAAGTATTTTTTCTACACAAAACAAAGGTATGAAGCAGGAAAGGTAAAAAGGAAAAGACGAAGGAAAGAAGGCGGCCTTCGAACATTCCACTCACGCGTCGAATACTGCGGGTTCCAATCCAGAAGTGGCCAGCGGTTATGTCCTTGAGTTAAACATCAAATGTGAACCTTCCTTTCCTCGCTGGCTAGGATGATGTCACGGCCAGATGACCGCCTCGGCGATCTAGAAATGAAGGCGTCCGCATTTGAGGCGGGAGGTCGGTGGTTTGCATCTCGCCCGAGTCATACCTAAGACTTAAAAATTGGCAATCTAGTAGCTGCCCTGCAAGACCCCTGGGACAACAGGGAACAGTACTGGGACTGGTTGGCCCGTCTCAGTATAATGTGACTGAGTGGGACCGAAGGTCTGTGTTGTGACAGCAGTCCCACGTGTGGCACCACGTAAAGTTTCTCTAAGCAACACCATCCTGATAGGCACATGCTTTGCGGCGGGAGGTTGCAACAAACATCCCCATCCCACCACAACCAGTTCTGTGGTTGTTTTAGAGCATAGTTTAAAAAAATTCCGTCTTGCTCTAGGGGAGGCTGTTTTTCAAGATTCTAAACTTCACAAAAGAGATGTACTGATTATTATTTAAGGACGAAATGTAGTTTTCATATAAAAGCTCTTGTTTATTCTGTTGTTCTAGTAGATATTTGTTATCAATTTCGTAGAACCAGCTTTGTTTTTACTGGTCGAACAATCAACTTTTAACCTTTTTTTCTTATACCAGCCGAGGTAAACATTTGTGTTTTCTTGGGTGTTTCAGATCCACGAAACCTTCAGATATTCAGTGTCCCTAATAAGAAAATTTGTCTTTACATTGTTGACCAGCTTTGACCAAAGGATAGTTTTCTCCATTTGATTACAGCACCAAGCTGTAATCTAAAGTTCCAAGTTGCCAAGTTCCCCAAAGACCATTAAATAAAACGTATTTATGTCCAGTTTAAAGATAATTTTATGATAACGTAGCTGACATTTAGTAGTTGAATTACCAGAAAAATGCCCCTAACTTCAGACCCATATAGCAGTATTGTAGCAATCATTTTGTCAAATAAGTCAATTTAGATGTCAGGTGGGAGTAACAGTGAGAATGTTGCCCCAGAAACAAGTTCATAAAAGTGTTTTTGCGCAGTTGAGAATCGGTTACTATTGCTGAGTGTAGCTATGGAAATACAAGATAAATCGTTATGGGTTTTCTCCCTAAACCCTGTTTTCTCTGAAAAGAATGCTTTTCGCTAAGTTTATAAGGCGTCACACTAAGCTGCACCTTCTTGTTTTGGATTTTATGATTTCAGCACAAGATATGGACATTTATTCCCTTTAGATTTATGATGTGTGCTTTTTTTTACCTTAGTACCTTCAGATTTAACTACCACGACTTTCATTTGTTTCTCCAATAGTCTGTTTCCTGAATTCAACTGAAAACACCAGAAGTATGTAAAATCAAGATGAAATATGATTTCAGAACTAAAGAATTGTTGACAGTCTTTTTTCTTATTGGGTTTTACATCTTCTGAAGATTCAAAATGTCCTTTTAAATTGTACCTAAGATTTTACTATTTATCTTAGGTTTTTCGTTTAAATTCGAGTAAAACGAGTAAAAAGTATAATCTTGATTCTGTAGCACCCCCTACATTGGTTCTTCTTATACGATCTAATGATGAAATTACAACATCAAAGTCATGTCTCCTCTCCCGCTTCCTATTGCGCATATGTATGGACCAGTTACTGTGTCTTTAAATACGAAAGATTAGGAGGTCTTTTATCCCCTGTATTTAGAACTATTTACTAGTTTATGATTTCGCTTAAGTTGTTTTCTTTCCTTAGCTTGCAGTAAAATGCGGCATCTCTGAATGTGTATACTTCTGATGACTACAAATGCTTCATAGAGACACTTGTGGCTGTTATTTCGTGAATGTAATGCGACAGCGCATGGCTTCATGTACATGTTGCTGTGCGTACGAATTTCCGTTATTTGCTTTTTCTAGGGTTTTCACCTTTTGCAGCCCGCAGTCTGTGTTGTTAGTTTAGAAAAATCGAGAACGTTTCCGATATTTGCTTATGGAATCCCCGAGTTCTGTTCTTTAGGCATCGAATATATCACATAAGATGTAACGCCTTATGCTGCGTGATGTTAATTGTTGTCATTTATATGGGGCTTGTTTCTTTCAGTGATATTTATCTCGTCTGTGAGAACTTGTAGAAAAGAACTTATCTTTGTCTTCTTTGTTGGTTATTTTCAGCTTTTGGGAATAATGTTTGTATGTCAATACAAGGATATGCCAGTCATCAGCGTATGTAACACCTTCCTCTTGATGCTGTCCTGTCATGAAAATCGTGATGCGTGGCTGTTATTATTGTTCTTTTTACTATCATTACACTTCTTCGCATGGTTTTAGCTTTCCAAGTCTTGATTGTTTCTTGCATGCTACAAGTTCTCCCATAAAGTCCTGGTTCTTTTGCAGGCGTGAAGAGTAGAAAGAAATGGAGGCATTAACATTGTTATTAAGCGTTATTTTCCCACTTCAGAACAGGTTTGTCTGTTTTTGTCCTTGAATATTTTGAAATATTGTATTGGAATAAAAGAAAGTATCAAATAAACCTTTTAGAATACGGTTACCCAGTTTCTTTTGGTGGACTGCATTTTTTCCTCCATATTCTTCCTCTCTCCCCTCCCTTCCTCTTTTATTTTTTTCTATCTTTCACTTTTTCAGTTTGTTTCAACAATTTTTCTTTCGCAGTTTAATTCTTCTTCTCTTTGTATCATGTTTTGTAAGTTTTTCTCGTTGTCTCCAGTGGGATGTGGCTTATATGTAACTGTCATGATTATCTATAAGTAGATTTTGGACATTTATGCCACTGCACGTTTCGTATAAAATGTGACCGGTGTCACGCATTCTTAAAGAACAGAAGAAATTTTATCATAACAATACCCCGAACGACAACAATTCTCGAAGGCTCAACAACACGATGTGGATTATAATCAGTAGGTTTCAAGGATGACACGCAAAACAAAATTTGCTCCAAGCGTTTTGTTTTGGCGTAGATGATGCGCTTTTCTAGGAATAGACTAATGCTGATATTTAGCACGCAGGGCAAACAGGTGTCATTTAAATTTACTGCACACGGGTGCAGGTGACAAATCACCTGAGTTAGCTAATATCCCTGAGTCCAGCTTGGTGCTTGTACGCTCGGATGTTCGTGACTTAGTTAACGGTTAATAATAGAGAGTTAACACAGTTAAAAATAGTTAACAATAGGAAAAAAAGTTTGGGCTAAAACTGTATCTGTGCTATTAGAGTCAATACGTCTCTTCTGTCCATTGAAAAAATATTTAAATGTAATAAAGTAACTAATTTTAATAATTTAAATTAATATTCAAACAAAAATCACCTAATATTCATAGACCTCTAAGAACTTCTGACAACAACAGTAAATTTATTGGTAAACAGTATGTGATTTAATCAACCTCACACAAACGCTCAGACACACTTTAAAATGGATAAAAAGATACTTAAATGATACACGTCTATATCATTGTGCTGACCTAGAAAAAAAGAAGAATCTTTAAAAACGAAGTGTAGCATAAAAGCAGAGAAAAGTTCATTATGAATATTTAAAATATTATCGAATATCTATCATTATCTATTACGTATTGAGAATATGAAATTAATTATGAAGTAATGGTTATTAACATATAAATCACAACAGCAAAAGAAAATCTACGTCTGAACGATATTCATCGATAAGAAAGTGAACATAAAGATTGGGAGCAATTTTGAACAGTCTCTCCGACAATCGTTTCGTGTTTGCACTTTCTTGGTTTTTTAAAATAGAAATAAAGGACGAAAGAAACAAACAACAAAAGGAAAAGATTTTCCATTTTTAAGTAACTGTATAAATTTTGAGTCATACTGAAGCGTCTGAACGTTGACGGAATCTGCGCAGTTCCGTTGTGGGATGTCGTGGTTGGCAGGCTTTTTGAATTGATTATGTTCATGGTCTGAGGCTGTTCTGTGAAGACTACTTGCAGCGTGCGTATTAGCGGGATGATTGTTGTTTAAAATGGTCTCTTTAATTTTCATATACAGGCAAGAGAGATACTGTAGCACATAATTTTTTCCTTGCTGAACGACAGTACTTGTAGTATTTTGGTATCGAGGCTTATTCCACGTACCTACACGAGCCACGGAAGTCATAACATTGACAAGATGGCGGGTGATGTTACAGCCCACACGCGCTATCACATAGTCGTCTTGTAGACAGAACGAAGTCTTAGATCAGGAGTCTGTCAGGAGGGAAACCTACAAAAAGTGTTGTTTCATTATACGAAGAACTGTGTGTGACTTCAGCAGGTCTTCCGTGTATGTTTACACCACATTATATGAACACAAGAAGGACGCCCCAGACAGGTTTTAGTTTGCGTTGCTGATTCTACCTGGGCATCCACAGGTGGCCATCGCTCCGACAGTCACGTGCTTCTGACTGAAGGACGCGTCTTCGTTCTTCGAAGCCGGAGCAGATTTTCTCTGTTTTATTTCAATGTAGAGTTGGTCACAAGACTAAATAGCTCCCAAACATATGGACAGCAATGCTCAGGACCGGACTGGAAATACTTCAAACGGGACATAAGCGTACCCATTTTGGAGTTTTCGTTAAACGCTGGGATAAAAGAAGCTTTCGGCGCTGTATCGAAGAACTAATTAGTTCGGGTATAATCTTGAGATTGTAAATGTTTCTACACTTTTCTTTAGAGGGTACTTGAGGTTCGAATTTTTAGAACAATTAGATTCTGAAAATAAGTCAGAACCAGCTTGAGATGCGCTGAAATGAAAAGAGATACGTTGGTATACAGACAAAGTAAATGTTCGGGTGTGTGCATGCATGTTTGTGAGTAACGTGTTTGTGTACGAGTAACCGAGAGAGCGATATGGGGATGCAGATATTTTATACAGAAGAAAAATAGTTCCGGACGATCTTTGCTTAAGAGGACATTAGCTAGCTCTGATATCATCTTAGAAACAAACAAATACTTTGTGAATGTACAATGGATATACAATACCTCGTTCCTTTGTGCCATTACTGCTGCCCGAAGAAATCTCTTCTATAACTCTTAAGGGTAGAGGGGTGTGTGACTATGTATTGGAGAAATTGTCAATGCGTTCAGTTTGACGAACTTACGGATAGTCGGAGGGTCGGATGAACAAACAAACTCGATTCCTTTATTCTCACTTGTACGCCCCCCCCCCCCCAGCTTCCCTAATGAAGCCATTCGCAGGATAACGTCTTATGCTTTTAAGAAGGTTAATCTTAAGTCTTAAATGCACATAACATTTGTTGTCGTGAATGTAGTCTTACTGGGCCATAGCTTTCCGATGAAAACGAATCGAGTGAACGTAAGGTAAACCTTTTCAAAGGGGAAACGCTCTTTACTTTCTGAAGTGGGAATTAAATGTGAGGCCTGTGGGGCAGGTGGGGCCCATAGGACCTGTGGTACATGTACATGTTTCTAGTGTCACATGCACGGAGCACACATTCGGTGAGTGGAAAAGGGGTTAATGTGGAGCTTGTGGATAGGAAACTCCCATTCAGGAAATCGCACAAATTCCCATATTTCATGAACAATTATGGTATAAAACTTCTATGCTGATATCACAGAATTCAAATGTATCAGCACTTACAAGTACTAATAAGCAGATTTTGCATTTACAAGTAATATTTGAAACTGTCGACCCAAAATAAAATCTTCGGTTAAAGTCGGAAAATCCCGAGCGTATTTTTTTTTGGGGGGGGGGGA